>JABUQX010021935.1:65000-72500 GCA_015478945.1 Trachelipus rathkii
ACCTAACCTAACCTAACCTATACCTAACCTAACCTAAGCGTACACCTACACCTAGCCTACACCTATCCTCTACTGCACCTAGCCCTCCGCCCCGCCTTGAGCTGCATCCAGGTAACTGTATGCCTAGATTTGTAGGTATCTGTGCGTAACATGAAGGGTCAGTTAGGAAACCTGAACCTGTATGGATCTATCCCTAACTTATTTCCATCCGTGCAACACATCACACACACACACAAGTCGCACACACACACACACACACACACAACACACACACACACACAATCACACGCACACACCCACACACACACTTATACTTATACACATACATTCACTTATACACAATACACACACACACACAACACACACAACACACACACACACACACACACATTCACTATGACACTTTTTTACACACATTCACTATGACACTTATAACACATTCAACATGACACCTTACATATACCCATAGACCACTTAACATTTACACTTAATACATACAAAAGCGGTCACAAACACACACACATATACACACACCCACTTACACTTATATGACACACATTCCACTATGACACTTACACTCACTCATAGACACTTACACTTACATTTTACACTTATACACATGTATAAACACACGACCAACCCTTGGGTCTTCCATGGGTCAATTTTACCCTCCTAATTTTAGGCACTTAAAATTTTATTAAAAAAACATATACGTTTACAGACCTTAAAGCAGTAAATCAGTAAATATATAGAGGTTTTAACTAACACCTAGGGGGATTAGTATGCTTTTGTTTAAACTTTGTTTACTGCTTTAACTCATGTTTTTACTGTTTAACTTATATGTTTTTACTGCTTAACTCACAATATTATTTTAACTTACAATCCCTTAAAGGCATAAATCAGTAAATCCCAATTAGAAAAAGGGGGTGTTTTTTTTACCTAACACCTAGGGGGATTAGTATGCTTTTGTTTAACTGTTTTTATTGCTTTAACTCATGTTTTACCTGTTTTAACTTATATGTTTTACTGCTTTAACTCACATATTTTATTAACATTACATACCTTAAAGCAGTAAATCAGTAAATCAATAGAGGTGTTACCTAAAACCAAGGGGGGATTAGTATGCGTTTGTTTTACTGTTTTACTGCTTTAACTCATGTTTTACTGCTTTAACCTTCTGCTTTACTGCTTTAACTGTCATATGTTTTTTTACTGCTTTAAACTCACATATTCATTAACATACATAACTTAAAGCAGTAAAATCAGTAAAATTCAATAGAGGTGTGACCTAACACCTAGGGGGGATTAGTATGCTTTTGTTTTACTGCTTTACTGCTTTAACTCATGCTTTACTGCTTTAACTTTCTGCTTTACTGCTTTAACTTTCTGCTTTACTGCTTTAACTTTCTGCTTTACTGCTTTAACTTTCTGCTTTACTGTTTTAACTCATATATTTATTAACATTATGTTTTTTAGTTTGTTTTAATACTTTTTTATTTTATTATTAATTTTTATTTATTTATTATTTTTTATTATATTTTTAATTATTTATTTTTAATATACTTTGTGTTATTTACTCCCTGAGTACTGTCCTCATTATCTAGAGACACACACACACACACCCACACATCACACACACACACACACGCAAACACTCACATAAACTTACACATATAACACACATTCACTAATGAACACTTAATATCACACATTCACTATGACACTTACATTTTACCCATAGACACTTCATTTACACATACACATGTCGGTCACACAACACACATTCACTATATTACTTATACACACATTCACTATGACACTTACATTTGTCCAAAGACACTTACATTTACTTAAACTCACACACAGATTTACTTAACACTCACACAGATTTACTTACACTCACACAGGTTTACTTACCACTCACACACACAGATTTTACTTACACACAGATTTACTTGCACTCACACACAGATTACACACAGCACACACACACTCACACACACACCACATCACACCCACGCAACAACTCGCTTAACACATATAACCACACATTTATTAAGACATTTTATGTTTTAATTAAACACCGTACATTTATATTACTCATTCAATTAAAACTAAAATTATTTCAAAGTTTCTTAAAACTTCTATAATAAATCAATCATTATCTTTGATCAAAGAATTTATTATTAACTGTTAATCTTTTTGTTTATAAATTTATACTATCAAGTTTTTAAAATAACTTTTACTAAAAATTTTATGAAATTTTATTAAAAATCATATATTTTACGATACCTAAAGCAATAAATAAGTAAATCAGTAAGGCCAGCCCCTAGCACCCCTCTACATCAAGTTATGCCCCCCGTTTTTGTTCTATTGACTTACTTTCTTTACAATCATCTTAGCCATGTAATAAGTTTAAAATAACAAAATAAGTTCTTCTCTGCTAACATAAAACATGTATTTAATTAAAATCATTCTAGTTTTTATTTAAAAATAACAATTATTCACACTTACATTTATATTATTCACTCGATGTTAACTAGAATAATATTTCCAAAGTTTTTTTTTAAATTATTCGGGTTTTCTTTATTATTATTATTATTATAATCTATGTACATTGACAATCCATCACGAAAAAACACAACAACCCGCACTCCTTACAGATACGAAATTGCTCTCTGCTGGTAAGAAATGTGTATGAAGATAACTACTTTTAGGTCTAAATTTAGGATAATTCTTTTGTAACCCGAGGCGATTTGAGCCTAATTCCAGGTCAAAATAATTCAAACTGACCTTTTTCTGTAAAATGTGTGCAATAATCTACTTAAAGGCCTAAATTTAGGCCTAAGTTTAGGATAAGCCTTTTTGTAGACGGGCTAATTTAATCCTAATACCAGGTCAAAAAGGTAATTCCGGTATAGACAAGAATCATTGTTATTTTATTTTTTTATTAAATATATCAAACTGAAACAGTGCTGGATCGGAAAATCCTTTAAAGGCAGGTAAGAAGGAAATTTTTTCCTTACTTGTGATTGGTTCGAGTAGTTTTCCTTATCTCTATATAACCTCGTATGTGATTGGTCGAGAATAATTTAATCGTCTTTTGAAAATTAACGTTGTTCTTTAAACTTGTATTTGAGCAGGTGTGTTTTTTATTATCTTTTAGACCCAAACTCATTTTTTTAAAAATCATAGTCATTTTAGCTGTTAGGCGGTGGCACAGGTTATCTGATTTGTATTAAAAAGGTTTTATTCTTTACTAAGTGTATATCAATTTATATAAATTGACTTACATTGAGGAATAATTTTTAATTTCACTAGAAATAGATAATAATTAATTCACTAGTTCATAAGCTAACAACCAGGGCTCAGCATGAGCCCCAACCGCAAAGGTGGCAACCCCGCACCCGCAGGTGCGTCCCCGCGTCTCCGCCCGCCGCGTGCGCCCGCAGGCGCAATATTTCAAGCGTTCCGCCCGCCGGCGTGCGCCCGCAGGTCGCAATTTCCCAGCGCGAATTATTAATTGTAGAACACCCATACACACACCACCAACACACAGACACACACACAGCACACACACACACACACACACACGCACACTCACTTACACATATAACGTATAATTTAAATTAAAACATTTTTAATTTTATTTTATTATAATACTTAGTGTTATTTACTTCATGCCTATTGTTATTATTTATTTAGACACACAACACACAAACACACGCACACATACACACATACACACACACACGCACTCACTTACACATATAGCGTATAATTTATTAAACATTTTATTTTTATTTTATATTATAAAAAAAAATTTTATTTACTTCATACCTATTGTTATTATTATTTTAGAATACACACATGCACACACTCACACACACACACACATACACACACACACACATAACACACACACATACGCACCCACCCACTCGATATTTTGATTCCTCAACTTTGATGGCTCAGCTTTTGAATGCCTCTAACTTTGATGTCTCAGTTTTGAATGCTCAACTTTGATGCCTCAGCTTTTGATTCCTCAACTTTGATGCCTCGGCTTTTGATGCCTCAGCTTTGAATGCTCAGCTTTAATAACTTGGCTTTGGTACCTCAGCTTTAGTGGTTCATATTTGATGACTCATCTTTGATGGCGTCATCTTTGATACCACCAATATTGATGATTCAGCTTATAAGCAGTTACACTTACCATGGCCACTTACACTTATCACTTATACCACATACACTATATCTCTTATTCAACATACGCACATACACATAGACACTTAACACTCACCCATCGACACTTACACTCACCCATCAACACAACAATAATATATATATATATATATATATATTATATATATAATATAATATTATATATATATATAATATATATATATATATATATATATTATAATATATACTATTATATATATATTATATATATATATATATATATATATATATATATATATATGATATATATTTTCTTTCGCGCGAAATATTGCGACTGCGGGCGCACGCGGCGGGCGGGATACGCGGAAATATGCGCTCGG
Source organism: Trachelipus rathkii (assembly GCA_015478945.1). Lineage (NCBI taxonomy): Eukaryota > Metazoa > Arthropoda > Malacostraca > Isopoda > Trachelipodidae > Trachelipus > Trachelipus rathkii. The sequence continues at coordinate 69,563 of JABUQX010021935.1, forward strand.
GCGCACACGCGCGGCGGGACGCGGCGGGACGCACCAGCGGGTGCGGGGTTGGCGGCCTTTGCGGGTGGGGCTCATGCTGAGCCCTGGTGGTTAGCTTATGAACTAGTGAATTAATTATTATCTATTCTAGTGAAATTAATAAATTTTTTTTTTTTTTTTTTTTTTTTTTTTTTTTTTTTTTTTTTTTTTTTTTATTATTTTTTTTTTATTAATCCTCAATGTAAGTATGTATTATAATATGATAACACTTAGTAAAATAAACCTCTTTAAATACAAATCAGATAACTTGTGCACCGCTTAACAGCTAAAATGACTATGATTTTAAAATGAGTTTGGGTCTAAAAGATAATAAACACACACCTGCTCAAATACAAGTTTAAAGAACAAAGTTAATTTTCAAAAGACGATAAAATATTCTCGACCAATCACATTCGAGGTCATATAGAGATAAGGACTAATACCCCGACCAATCACAAGTAAGGAAAACATTTCCTTTTTACCTGCCTAAAGATCTTTCCGATCCAGCATGTTTCAGTTTGGAAATTTTTAATAAAAATAATATAACAATGATTCTTGTCTATACGGGAATTACCTTTGACACTGGTATTAGGATTAAATTTAGCCGCGTCATACAAAAAGGCTTATCGCCTAAATTTAGTCCTAAATTTAAGGCTAACGTAGTTATTGCACCACTTTTTACAGAAAAAGGTCAGTTTGAAATATATTTTGACCGGGAATTAGGCTTAAATCGCCCCGGGTTACAAAAAGGATTTATCCTAAATTTAGGCCTAAAGTAGTTATTTCAACACATTTTACAGAGGGAGGTCAGTTTCGTATCTGTAAGGAGTGCGGGTTGTTGTGATTTCTCGTGATGGATTGTCAATGTACATAGATAATGAATAATAATAATAACAGAAAAAAAAATTATTTAAAAGAAAACTTTGAAAATATTTTTAGTTACAATGAATGAAAAATATAAATGTAAATGAATAATTGTTATATTTTTAAATAAATACTTAGAATGATTTTAATAAATACATGTTATGTTAGCAGAGAAGAACTTAGTTTTGTTTATTTTTATAACTTATTACATGGCTAAAGATGAAGTGTAGAGCAGTAAGTCAATAGAACAAAACGGGGCATAGCTTGATGTAGAGGGGTGCTAGGGCTGGCCTTACTGATTTACTGATTTATTGCTTTAGGTACAAAAATAATATGTTTTAATAAATTATACATAAATTTTTAAGTAAATTAATTTTAAAAACATGCGGGATAAATGAATTGAATTTAGTTTTAAAGCAATGAAAATATGTAGCCCATGTTATCTGGATAATGAATTGAAATTTATTAAGAACATGTTTAGAAACTTTGAAATAATTTAGTTATATTTGAATTGAGTAATATAAATGTAACGTGTTTAATTAAAACATAAGATGTTTTAATAAATTATACGTTATATGTGTTAGTGAGTGTGCGTGTGTGTGTGTATGTGTGTGGTGTGTGTGTGTGTTGTGTGTGGTGTGTGTGTGTGTGTGTGTGTGTGTGTGTGTGTGTAAATCTGTGTGCAAGTGTAAGTAAATATGTGTGTAAGTAAATCTGTTGTGTGAGTATAATAAATCTGTGTGAGGTAAGTAAATCTGTGGTGATGTAAGTAAATCTGTGTGGAGTGTAAGTGTAAATGTAGTGTCTATTGGTACAAAGTAGTGTCCAGATAGTAAATGTGTGTATAAAGTAGCATAGTGAATGTGTGTTTGTGACCGCATGTGTATAAGTGTAAATGTAAGTGTCTATGGGTAAATGTAAGTGTCATAGTGAATGTGTGTAAAGTGTCATGATGAAATGTGTGTAGGATGAGAGAGTGGCTAGTTTTGTGTTTTGTGTGTGTGTGGTTGTGTGTGGTGTGTGTGTGTGTGTGTGTTGTGTGGTTTCTATAATAATAACAATAGGCATGAAGTAAATAACACTAAGTATAATAATAAAAATAAAATAATAAAAATAATAAAAAATAATAATAAAAATAAATAAAAATAATAATAAAAATAAATAAAAAGTATTAAAACAAAATAAAAAACAAAATGTTAATAAATATATGAGTTAAAGCAGTAAAGCAGAAAGTTAAAACAGTAAAGCAGAAAGTTAAAGCAGTAAAGCAGAAAGTTAAAGCAGTAAAGCAGAAAGTTAAAGCAGTAAAACATGAGTTAAAGCAGTAAAGCAGTAAAACAAAAGCATACTAATCCCCCATTGGTGTTAGGTCACACCTCTATTGATTTACTGATTTACTGCTTTAAGGTATGTAATGTTAATAAATATATGAGTTAAAGCAGTAAAACATATGAGTTAAAGCAGTAAAACATGAGTTAAAGCAGTAAAACATGAGTTAAAGCAGTAAAACAGTAAAACAAAAGCATACTAATCCCCCCTAGGTGTTAGGTAACACCTCTATTGATTACTGATTTACTGCTTTAAGTATGTAATGTTAATAAATATGTGAAGTTAAAAGCAGTAAAACATATAGGTTAAAACAGTAAAACATGAATTAAAGCAGTAAAGCAGTAAAACAAAAGCATACTAATCCCCCCTAGGTGTTAGGTAACACCTCTATTGATTTACTGATTTACTGCTTTAAGGTATGTAATGTTAATAAATATATGGGTTAAAGCAGTAAAACATATGAGTTAAAGCAGTAAAACATGAGTTAAAGCAGTAAAGCAGTAAAACAAAAGCAAACTAATCCCCCTAGGTGTTAGGTAACACCTCTATTGATTTACTGATTTACTGCTTTAAGGTCTGTAAAGTAAATGTTTTTAATAAAATTTCGTACAATTGTAGCCTAAAATTAGGATGGGCTAAAATTGACCCATGGAAGACCCAAGGGTTGGTCGTGTGTTTATACATGTGTAATAGTGTAAAATGTAAGTGTAAGTGTCCTATGGTGAGT
>JABUQX010021935.1:82500-97099 GCA_015478945.1 Trachelipus rathkii
ACAAGATCTGTTACCCCACCCACAGTCTCCCCCTCGTTTGGGGGGCTCCAAGACCAGTCTGCTTATTGGCGCTAATTCCAAGTTGATTTGCGTAAATATGAATGACTTGGTTACACACTAAGATACGCGTTTTCAAACTTAATGGAGTGGATGATCCAAAAGAACGCGTAAGAATATTGGCTTCTGTCCTTCCCCATGATATTGTAGCAACCATCAAATTTCCATTGGGGGGAGATTGCTTTCAAAAGTTAATTGCGTCGATAGAGGAAGCGTACGCCCCCAATCTTAGAAGTCAAATCAGTGAAATTTTCAAAAAAGGAAGAAAAAAAGAAGAGCTTCCTTCGGTTTACTTGGCAAGAGTTCGTGACGTTATGGGAAGAATAGGATTCGATCTGCTTGCAGAAAACAGTGCTCCTTTTGTTCATGAATTGTTTATTAATGAGCTTCCATCTCGCATACAAGAAAGTTTAATGACTCTGGCAGACGATAGCAGTCTTGAAAAAATTACAAAAGTAGCAGATAACTTATATAAGAACTTTTATAGGAATGACTACGAAACCCCACACGAGAGACGGGGGAGAGAATATTGGGGGGCGGTAAATTATCTTCAAGGAGAACAGTTCCCGACCCAAGAGAGCGGCACATATGGAGAGAGTCGAAATACAAACAACAACAACGATCCTCAAGTTTCAGAAGAGGCTAAAGTAAACAAAAGAGTTCTTTCGAGAGATGAAAGGGCTTCTCAAGTCTCTCACCAAGGTCGCAGGACAGCTGAGTGAGGCCGCTGCCAAACCGACTCGTACAGAAGAACAACCATCATTTCAAAATAGAAGAAATGCTCCTAGAGATCGTAAACAAGGCAACACTGTAAATGCGGAGTTGCTAGGCGAGTTATGTAAACCACACTCCAGATTTCTCCATAGAAGTTACACCTGTCATTCGGAATTTTGTCCTATGTATTCTTTGGTATTCCCGCCAAATGGAAAAGGTCAGCAAGTCCATGAGTCACATCCCCAAAGAAGGCAGGGAAACGCAGCAATCAGTCCGCCTCGATGCAGAGTTGGATGCTTCTGAATATTTTAAATGAAAATATCGTATTTCCACTTGCGGGAACCTTACTGAAGTTATTTATTTGCATGCGTATTACAACTAGTTTAATAATAATTTAATAATAATTATATGATATATTTATAGTATAGTTTGGTATTCAATTGGGTACAATAGAGAGAGGGAGGGAGGGAGGGAGGTGTAATTTTAAGAGTAACGGGCAAAGCGCTCTATGGCATGGTACAAGGAGGTTATCCTCCTTACAACGAGGGCTGTTGAGTATCGCCGAATAGTGATGAGAGTAAATCGATGTGACCATAGCGTAACCGACGTGGCCTCTACCGACGCACAGAGATATATGTTAGCTCGACGGATGCTGCCCACAGGGAATAAGTCCGGTCCTAATAGAATATGTCTGTGATTAAATAATGTAAGAGATTATATCAACTTTATACTATAGGATAAAATAATCAAAAAGAGTATTTATTTTTAGATTAGTTGGATGAGATCAATTTTTACTCCCTATGATGGAGACCTAATGTATCGATTTATGGTCATAGATTAAAGCAGCAAATGGATACGTAACTTGACATGATACTCGCGCGAATTGTTACAAATTGTTTTGGTTAAAGAGAACTTATGATGTAGAATTTCTAACTACTAAATTGCCAATATTTGTATATTAGGAATGCCGTTTTTAAAAAAATTTTTCGTTTAATATTAATTTGTGACAGATGTTGTTTAACGACTCAGAGCATAAGAAGGTTATATGCAATTTATGTAATATACACATTTGGTGAGAGATAAGGCTTTATTCATAGCCTACTCGTCAATTTTCTTTCTTCTGTATCTACTAATGAACCTTTTAGTGATATACCTATAGTTAATATCTGGTATTTGATTTTAAACATTTATTTGTAAATGCTTATTCCGGAAAATTTAAAATGGCGGGAGATAGCAACTAGAGCTTGTGACGACCTGTTCAAGAGGAATGCTGGGGAGGGGGAACGCTGAGCGAAATATTAAGCAAATAGAATGGGGGGAGGATAATTGTGCTTACGTGGGGAGAGGAGACGTATTCCAACGCTATCTCTGAGGAATTAGCTTCACTCTGTTCCTTATAGAAACTAATATAAGCGGGGGAGTTAGCAATAAAATGAAACTCGTCGTATGCTCCTCATATAACGTATTCGAACAAACAGAAGAGGGAGCATAGAATTAGTAGAAAGCGAAAGTGTTAACAGAGGGCACTGATCGCATGGAGTTTCCCGCGAGCGGAGGCGTTGGAAAAAAGTGGCGGGAGGTAGACGAACGTGTGTGTTTTAGAAAAACTCTTAATTCTGTGCGGATAAAAATGAATGTAGTTTGCTATCCGAATATAAGTGATATATTAGTGGGATTCATGGACAGATAGGTGAGTAAGTAAGCGTTGACGTACGGACGACGCGTACGTTTTAGCGGCCTTAGCAGAAGCCGATCAACATATTTTATACTGATGAGTAGCAAATGAGTCGGAAATTTTTTTCTTTATGACAAGTGACCAATGGGATGTTAAAAATTTCGAAGCTCATGTTCAGTGAATTTTTTAACGTATATGTGACTGTCTGAAGGCATTCCCCGGTGTGACTACCGTTATTTAGCACGATATTTTGATAGGGACACGAAGAGAGTTTATCAGGGACATGGTGTTGGTGGAGCTTTAAGACGAAGTATTGTGAGAGATTGAATATTTAGTTTAAGATTTGTTTAAATTAAAGAAGAAAATGCGAAATTTGGGTATAAAAGAATTGAATGTTATTTGGGTTTTTGACTTGACGGATAGAAGGGGCTTGCGCGATTGAGTCTGGAAAAAGTTAAGGAAATTAATTAGATTGTTCCTCGGCCCGGTAGACCATGCAAAAGAAGGTACGTTGTTTCGTTTGTGGTCCGAAGTTTGCTTTACCGCCAAATATAGCCGTGTGTTTACAAATCGTAACATTGCCTTTGTTATATATTAGCACAGGCCTGGCAATCGGAAAAATTTTTTCTATGAAATTTGTCTTATTTTCCATGTATGTTTGGTGGCTGATTCGAAAAATAACTCCATTTCCCTCCATCACGTAAGGTTTTTTCACAAATCCCGTGTAATCATTTTCTTAGTTATTTTCTCTTGCTGTCTTTACAAGGCTGTGTTTACACTGTTTGGTAGTAAATGTTACCCACAAATATTAAACAAGAAGGTCAAGAACCTGTCATATATATATATATATATATATATATATATATATATATATATATATATATATATATATATTATATATATATATTATATTATATATAGTATATATATATATTAGGTATATATATTGTAGTATAGATATATAGGTTCAACCTGAACATAATGAAGAACACAGAGCATAATGACAACCTGTTTACTCATGTTTCAACTTGTCTTTCTTGGTAATCTAGGCTGCATCATTCTGTTTAGCTGTTCAGTACTGAGTTGTTTATTGATTTGAGAAGACGTGCGGAAAGTGCTGAAGTGATTTTTTCTTCGCGATCGATTTCACCTAACACTGGGTTCACATTATGATATCTAATCGTCGTTGTCGCACTAGCCCTGACAGTTATTGTTACATCTGCGGTAATTATGTAGTGAAAAAACATAAACGGAACATTACTACATTCGTTAAGACGGCGGTTTTATGTTTTGCGTATTGTGGTGTGAGACTGGGTGATCAGGATAGGATGCATGGGCCTCCACACAGCAGTCTCTGCATTGTGCAATAGAAGAATGTCGACGTGGTTGTAAGAGGTAGAAAAAAAATCTGTGCGCGTTGGAGTGCCTAGTGGGTCTTGGAGGGAGCTCCAGAATCATATTGATGGATTGTTATTTTTTTGCTTTGACCAATTTAAGGGTTAGTATATTGAAAAACAAAAAAGTAATTTTCGTATCCAAAATTCTTCCATCCGCAATGCGTGTCCTGTTGATCCAGCGGTCCTGATGGTCCCTTGTACCAATCCACCAAGTTCGTTAGATATTTTGGCAGACAATTCTTATGATATGAGACTGTAAGGGATGCAGTACTGGTGAAGAAGTTTAGTGTTATAACAACAATCCTCAATGTTTACACAAGCCGAGAATTAAATGATCTTGTGAGGAATTTAGATCTACCGAAGGAGTCAGCCGAATTGTTTAGGCTCAAGGTTGAAGGGAAAAAATTTATTAGCACCAGGTACATCATTTTCATGGTATAGAAAAAGAGAAAGAGATTTTTCTTCAATACTTTTTTCTCTAAGAAGTGAATCTAGTATTCTGCAAAATGATATCTAACTGGGTTGTTAATGTATGTTTAATTGTAAAGTCTATGATGTTAAAGGAAGTGGAGATTGTTTATTGGATTTCGTCCAAACAAGTTCTATATAGGCGGTCCTGCCTTCTATACTGTGCAAGAGTTGCCTAAGTTACCAGTTGCTGCATTCCTGTTTTATTTGAAAGAAACGTTAACGAGACATCTGAGTGATTTTGTCGAAGTTTAAATATAAATGAAGACTCTTATGAGTGTACTTATGTTGTGAGATTTGAAAGTGGATTTCCATGCTTCTATGGACTAAGCAAGGCGGGTACACAAAATACCCTTGTTTCTTGTGTAGTGGGACATTCGAAACAAAGCCCAGCATTGGATACAAAGAGTGGACGAGGAGGTATTCTGGGTTTGAATGGAATATAAAGATCGTCGCTAATTATAGAAAAATAACCTTGGTGGACCCAAAAACATAGCTCCTGCCTCCAACTTCGATCATCAAACTTTGCGTATATGAGTGAAGCGTTTTACAGAGAGCTCGTTCTCTAGAGAATGGGAATTGTTTCAAATACCTCAGTGTAATCTAATATTCCCTGTCATATCCTGATGCATAAAATTAAAGAGGAGTTATTTTGGTCGTCCGATATTCGTAAAACTAATGAAAGACCCATCAGTTGAAACGGAAGAATTGGATGTCAATGGGAGGATAAAAATGTTGCATGGCTTGTCATTCAAAGGATAGTATGGTAAATGATAGTTCTTTGAATACAATAAAGATCACAAATTCAAGTACAATTCGCTCGAAGATGAGTGCCTATCATAAGTTTTGAGAGAACGGGGTGTTCGATGAGCTGTATACTGTCAACTTGCTTCTATTCTCATTTGGACTAATTTTCCCGAATTCCTAGTTCCCGTTTCCGAATTCCAAGACCTTTTCCAGTATCATGTGAAAGAAATGGAGAGGAGATACCAGTCGCTTGAATAACTAGTATGATAGCGGACTTACTGGCTGGTTTGCTTCGTAGATAACTGAAGTAGCAACAATATATAATTAGGAAATATGTCAGAAAGATAGCTTCAATTAATAAAGCGATATAACTGCTACTATGGCGGCTCAGAGTAAGGTCGACTTCTAAATGTTGCGCTTGTTATTTAATTTGTCATATTCATAATTCATATTTTGTTTTAACCATATTTTTTCACCTTATATACCCTATTATCTTTTAAATTATATAAAATGTGTTTCAATAAAATTTTATAACTTCATTTGATAAGTATTTTCTATGTTTTTCCTTATTGAACTGGCATTTGCATTTTTTAATTGAAAAAATCCTTACGTGTGGTAGATGAAAAACTTGCTGTCATATTTGTATTCAGCACATCATCAAAATAACATAAAGTTCATACAGTTAAACTTAAAAACAATTTTGCTAAATAGTGAAAAAATCGGCCTGTGTTATTTAAATAGGGAAAAACATAGCTTAATAAAAAAAATTCACTGTGGTCTCTCGAGGCTGAGAAGTCTTTGTTATATAAATACAATGCGATTTTCGTTCACTCTCTCGCTCAATTTCTTTAGAGGACTTTCATTCTTTCATATTACAAATTCTATAATAGGCTTTTTAACCTGAACTTTATATAATGAATGGGACTCCTTTTGCTTTTTATAGTGGTTCTTTTAATACAACAGAAAAAAGGATATTTGCCAGTAAATAAGCTTTTATTGGGGTTTAATCGAATTTTCAGATAATATTGGGCAATTTAGGCGGGAAAAACATGTTGGTATCTTTATATCGTTTCACTGGCGCGTTTTGGTATATTATAATAAATTCATGCTTAAATTGACGTTAACATATAATTATATATGCTTATGGAATTGATGGGAACTATGCTAATATTTTGGAGTTAACTTTTAATATCACGAATGGAGTTAATTACCGAAAATCAAAATTGCGTTATTTAAAATATTTACTTGCGAGATTAATTATGCCCGATAGATGAAGGATGAGGTTAGGAAGAAGATCTTAGCAGGTCAAAAGAGATTAGTCTGTGTACTTCCACCCACCGCTTCTACGAACAGCCATGAGCAATTCGGCCTGAGAATAACCTATGCGACTGAACTTGTAGGTGCTATAACTTGGTAATTGAATTGATAACGCCGCTCGATTCGATCTCTCGGTTAGAAATGAAGGCTGCAGCCGCACTGAAGCGTATCAATTTATTTCCAAATATAAATTTAAAGTAACCTACGATTTGTAAATTGCAGAAGAATATATTATCTTCGCGTATTTCTAAGCGAGATTTGTGACTTTGGAAGAATAAGTAGACATGCCTCAACTAGGTCAGTATATAATACGTCTCTTTAATTGATTCTGATGGCGAAGACAAGTAGAAAACAACTTTCGAAGTTAATTTTAAGGCAGAAATTCTTTTTATATACAGATTAATAGGAGATTAGAGATTTAGTGGTCGATGTCTGCTTTAAACTATTCGCTATTTACAGGCGTTTTTGTGCCTGGTTATAAAGAGTGTGCAGAACGTAATCAGTCGACTACCAAATAAAGGGACATTTGGTGTGTGAATAAAACCCTCCTATGCATAAAAAATGAATTTTGTGTTCCCACATGAATCATAAGAAATAAAACAGTTTTATTCCGCACGTGCTCAGCAGGTCAAAAAAAATAAAACTAGTACCAGGTAATCAGTCCTTATTACGGTGTTATTTAAACGAAGTGACCGAAAAGTTTCAAGCCGTGTCATCGTTGAACATACTGAATTACATTATCAAGAGATACAATACTACTTACTTAATTGACGCGCTACAGTCAAGTACTTGTTCGCTGTGCCTCTTAAAGAAATAAATTCGGGAGAAATATTGAATGCATTCATTCACGAGCTATTTTCGTTCTGTGGAATTTCTCAGGTAATTATTTCGGATTTAGGTGCGAATTTCACTAGTCGCTTGGTTTGAGGAAGTTTGGTACGGGCCGGGAATGGGAGCACCGGACTACGTGTAAAGCTCAAATTCCAGATGTAAGTGGCCCTCACTGAGGTAATATTCATAGAATTTGCCTGCTTGTCCTGAGAATTGTATGTTGCAAGAGCATGAATTTAAGCCCTACGACTGCCGACGCTTTACTATGGTTGTTATTCTACTCTGAGGCTGCCGCCGATAACAAAGAACGGTCTAGTCCAGCAAACTTGATGTTTGGCCAAAATATAGCAATACCTAGTGGATTAGTTGATCCTGCTTCGGAAACGGCCCCAATAGAGTATAATGCATAATGTTAAAAAGCTAGCCGCTCTTTTAGCGCAGCCGCTGGCGCCACACACCAATTATAAAAATCGACACGTCTTTGTGCCTAAAGGGTTACATGAGGCAAAATTTGTCGTGGTGCGGCAGACACAGTTTAATGTCGGCAAACTAGCTCCCCGCTATGTCGGCCCTTTTAAAGTTATAAAAGTTAATAAACAGAACGTACTTATCGAAAAAATGGGAAACCTCATTTAGAAAATTTAAGAAACGTTCGCATATATTATAACTTAGTAGATTTAGAAAGAAAAAATTACACAAGTAAATAATAAATAAAATAAAATACTAATCCGTTTTCTTTCAGATGGTAAAAACGCCTAAAGTAAAAGTGTTACATAAAAATGAAGAGTTGCCTCCAGTAGGAGAGCTATTATTTTAGGTGAAAATTATTGTTTTACCCTCTAACTTTAGTAGCCACTGTCTCCTCTATCCTAAACTTTTTTACGAAATTGTCAGAAGGGGGTGTTACAGGCAACTTTTGAGATAACCATTATGTACCGTACTCGTTACATTGGATAAAATTTTATAAAGAATATATGTAAGTGCTACCAAAGATTTCTGGTAGCACCAGTTGAAGAAAACCTTGAGAAGTCCTGTTGAAAAGCCGAAATAAATTGGTGCCTCTTTTCACTTTGTTTGTATATTATCAGGTCACCGAGGTTGACTCTTGTCACCCTTGGAGTGCCTATGGGAATTCAGTTGAAAATGTAGATCAGAGTGCGAACATCTTGACGCTCTCCGGTCATAAAATTGATATGTAATGGCTAATTAATTTGAAGAGTATTTAAAACAATTAAATTTGAACTGTGAAATATCTTAATGTGTGTTCATGTAAAATGTCATCTAGACATATATTAATAAAGAAATAAATAAAGAACGTTTCAAACTATTCCACAAAACTATTTATTATTTGCTAATCAATAAGTGATTCTCTTGAATAGGTGCCAAATTAAATTTCATTATAGTAGATCAACTTTGTAGCATATATATATATATATTATATATATAATTATATATTATATATATATATATATAATATATATATATATAATAATATATATATATAATCATATATATATATATATATAATATATTATTATATATATATATATATATGCCTAATTTTTCTAAATCCAACTATTTTTAGATATTTAAAACCTTATAAATTAATGTCATAGAATTCTCTTATATTTTTTAATCTGCTAAAAGAAATAATTAAGTTAATTAAGCTTTTTATCGTATTAACCCTGAAAAAATAATCAGCAATATTTAAAAAATCTTACAATAAATGAACAATCTTTTTTTTGCCTTTCTTAAATAGTGATAGCTCCCCAAAAAAGAAAAAACATGATATTTAAAACAAATTAAAAATATTATTATGTGTAGTGCAAACATTAACCATTTCTCCCTGTTTCTGAGTTCATGCCGAATTTTTTTAGGAGAGATACAATTGAGTCCTCTCAATCTGAAGAGTCATCACTTCGCGACGGAAAAGGGGCGGTTAAAATATTTTGTAGCAAGGACACCCAAATGCTCGAATCAGTATCTTTGATTCGATGATCAATCCATTGTAACGGACTTTCTGCATTTTAATAAGGTTTCATATTTTTATATGGCTGATTTCTACTTGTTATAACATCTTCAATTTTTCAAATATGTGTCTTTCTCCTTAGGAAGGAGTTTCTTCTTTGCTGTTTTTAAAAGTCTTTTTCTCTTTAATTCCGAAAAACAGCTTTCAAAACTGAAGTTTAAAGCTATTATCTTCAGTATCACTTTTTTAGCCCTATTCTGTTGATAAATAAGAAGAATGTGAAGATTGGTTTAAAGTAGTTGAAAAAGTTTGGTTTAAAGTAGTGGAAACAGTATTTTCCTTAATTACAACATATATTCTTCGCACAAATCCATTGCTTAATGAATATCATCCACTAATAGTTGTTATAGTTCATACCTCAAGGAAGTAGTTTTAAAGCGTGGATCAAGATAGGTAGCAAGCGCAAAGGTTCTTATCAGTAAAGTAAATGCTGAATCTATGTTTTACTGAATTTTTCCATGTCTGATACTGTAGACCCAAGTCCCTCAAATAGCTTTTTTCTGACCCTTTTCAAAAAAAACGCAAATCACTGGGTTCATACTTTGGGAGTTATTGCTGATGGCCATTGATTCCTTTTAAGTATTTTTTAAGGCAAATTTTTTAAAGAAAACTTTCCGTGTTTCTAAAGCATTGCGGTTTCTGAATGACTCACTGCAATATGAATGAGAGCCCGTCATTTGGTTCAAAAATTTTTGAAAAAGCAGTTATACTGGCTATTACTCTGGTTTGTACATCCTGAATAAATCTGTCCTGTGGTAAATTAAATCTAGTTTGATATTCTGCATACTTGGCAATAGTTTGAGGCGAGTGATTAAAATGACGCTACGATTTGTTTGCATATGGTTATATTTTTTCCCGTCTCTTTGTTCATATATGGCATCATTGAGAACCTAGTGTAAAAAGTGTAAAAGCAAAGGGTAGGATTCCCTGGAATTAGCTGCTTTGTGTAACTGCCTGCAGTGCAGTATTTAGGTGTCGTTGTAGTCCTGTACTGATAACATGAATTTAATTAGCGAGGAATTGATTGGGAATTGCTTCCAATAATACATTTTTGAAGACAATCAACTATATGTAGATTCGTTGCCTGTTGAAGATGGCGTGAATAATGTGACAACCGAAGAATAGCATTTTACATTCCAAGTAAGCTAGAAAATTATTACAAGCTACAGAGGCAAATATTGTCACTTGCTTAGCTTAACAGAGTGAAACGGTTATGATATATTATCAAAACATATTACATAACATTGACTAATCGAGAGCATTGCCGAAATGTCTGCTCACCAGTAACCTGAAAATCCTAAACCATGATATCTTAGTCTCTACGTAGAAGATGCGCGGCTCAATTCCAGTTTCTTTGATTAAATCGAATTAAGGGAAGAACTGAAGATAAAAAGTCAGATACGGCAGACGTTCGAATATTGTCTTTGAAATATAAAGATCGAATAAAAATTAATTTCAGATGTATACCCGAAGTAATCGGTCAAAAAGTCGTTACACAAATTTGCCGATGTCCCCGATGTTCGATCGCGAGTCCTGGAAAAGATAGGCCGAGTTCTCTCGACTTCCCGATCCATTCCGATGTAATCGTCCCATCAGCTAATATCACTATATATAGTATTATATATAATATATATATATATATATAAGTATATATAGTATATATATATATTCTATGTATATATATATATATATAAGTATATATAAGTATATATATATTAAAATCTATATTAATATAATAATATATATATAGTATAGTAGTATTATGATATATAGATATATTATAATTCGATGGCTGCAAATTTTTGCAATAAAACGAGCATAGAATAATGCATAAGTATGAGGAATAATAGAACAGTCTTTTAAAAAAATACCTGGTCTTATATAATAGTATATTAGTATATGAAGTACGGTATTCAAGAATTTGCTTGTTTGCGGATTGTCAGGATCCTGCGGATGCGTGATGCGGAATTGCGTGATGTCGGATCTAAAGAGGATGAGATGCGGATGCGGATGCGATATGCGTATCTTATAGTAATGAGTGATTGCGGATGCGGATGCCGATGCGTGTGTTTTACCTCTTTGATAGTTTAATTTAAAAATGTATATTATATATTATTATTATATTATATTAAATATATAAATATATATATATATACTATATATATTATATTTAATATAATATATATTATATATATATTATATATATTAGATATATTATATAATAATATATATATATATATTATGATATATATATATATATATAATAAATATATATATTATATATTATATAATAATTATTATATATTATATATTAATATATATATATAACTATATATAATATAATATATATATATTATATATTAATATATTATATAATAATATATATATATTATATATATATATATATATTATATTTTACAGGTTGGTCAGCCACTCACTCACTGGGCATGATCCCTATGTTCCAAGATGGGTGTGTTGCTCACGCTCAGTATATTCATTCAACTTAGCACAAACGTTACGTCAAATGAGCACATGAAGCAATTCTTTAAAGTGAGAGAGATTAAATTTCAGTGAGGAACACAGAAGATTGAATGAGAATTCCTTGAACGAGAGGTGCGCAGGAAAGAAAGGAAGTCATCCAAGGTAACAATCCCTGAGTTTACCCAATATCAACACATTAACTCAGTGCTCTTCGACACATCTACTCCTTGGTGCTACGTAGGCCCGTAAAAGATGGGTGGTACCGTCATTGATAAGCTCCCTCGGCACCTGCCGCTGCGGTACCTATAGAAAAGAGATAAAGCAGCATCATCGCGCGTAAAGAGAGAGGGTCCAAGTTGAACCTGGAAAGTTGGCATGATACAGTTTATAAGTCCTTTGGCCTTGCCTCGACCCTATCCAAAATGCCGGGTGAAATCTAGAGCCCCCTTTCTGATATTTGAAGAGGCAGTTACTTCCATTATCAAGGGCGATGAGGCCCTTGTATAGCTTGGAGGCTAATCTGAGAAGAGGAAAATAAAAGTCTCGCAGCATCCTAAACATGAAACTCTCCATTGTTTTCTTGAGGCCTTGCCCTAGCAACCGTTGTGATGTGAGGTTCCAGGACATTTTTTTGTTTATATTGTCACAGAGAGACCGAGAGAACAGTCGAAAGGGGTCCTCGGAAAGTTAAGAAGGTGTCTAGAGAGGGAGATTGTAGAATTTGGGTTTTAAAGGAATAAATTTCACTAAGGTTGAGACCAATCCATCCTTTTCGGAAATTCTAATCAAGATCAGCGGAGAATGGAATCGAAAGATTAAGACGAGAGGACAATTCTAGAAGTAAAAGAAGGAGTAGAATTTGAAATGAGTTGAAGAAGAAGGGTCGAGTCCCATCGGCATACGAGTGAATAGAGTTAGATGTTCAGGTCAGAAGATCATTAATGAAAAGTAGGAATAAAGTAGAGATAAGACAAGAACCGTGAGGAACACCACTTTGACAGAAAAAGAAGTTCGCCCATCAACACAGCCGGATATTGAATGATTTGAGAAAATAGTACATAAGTAAGCAAGAGAAGGATGAACCCAAAGGAGGGGGAAGCTTGGAGAGCATGGACGGCTTGTAAATCCCGGTCAAATGCCTTGGAAATGTCAAGCCCCACCTCGCAAGTCTCTCCGTAGTTCCTGAGGGCGGCAAACCATAGAATCATTTAGATAGAATAAAGGTTAATAATCGCCAGCTCCGTAAGTCCGTACTAGCGATCGGATAAGAAGTGAATAGACTCCAGATGACTAAAATAGAGGTTGAGAGGGGTTCAAAGATCTTAGATAGAATACAAGTGAGAGCTTATAGGGCGATAGTTAGAAGGATCTGAGCGGCTTCCTTTTTTTACGAACAGGTTGGACATTTTCGTGCTTCCAACACTGAGGGGAAAGTATTAGTATTGAACATATAGAGAATATAGTTGAATCGAGGGACGGGGTCAGCACGAAAGCACACTCCACAAAAACTCGGGGAGGAATGCCATCAGGCCAACCCGACTTCCTAACGTTCCACAGATTTCAGGAGCCCATGAACCCAATCAAATGTAATCAAATAGTATCATATAGGAAACCTGAGAGAAGAAGGAGGAGGAGGAGTGCCAGAATCGTCTGGTTGAGTTAGAGGAAAATAGGAGGCAGAGAAGAGATTTTCCTTCTCAGTTGGAGAATGTTAGCAACAGAACCAACAGATCGAATAAGAGGAGAAAGACAGATTTACAGAAGTTGTAGAGATTGTTTTTTGGCAAGAGGCCAGAAAATTATCAGTAGGCAGAGATCAAGGAGTAGCGCCACTTTCGTTTGATTAGCCCGCTTTGCTCGATCGAATGAAGTATCCCTGCAACGATTTCCTAGGCTGAAAATTGAAAATTAGCGAGAGTGATAGAAGAAGAGAATTTTTGCCACCCCCCGATAGCGCACTGTCCCTATAAGCCTGAATGACCTAAGAGAGCAAGCACGGTCAAACCTATGGATTATGAGGAGAGAAAGATTAGTCGAAAAGGAAATGAAAACCTGCTTATACCAAACAACGATACAGGCTCCCATCTATCGGGCAGAATTATATGCTAGCGTAGAAGTGAACGGCAAGGCCCCACAAATCGGCCGATCAAAGTGCCAGAAAAAACGCCATATATATATAAATATTATATATTATATATATATATATTAATAAATATATATATATATATAATAATATAATATATATTATAGCCCCTATATACTATATATGAGTATATATCATATATACTTATAATATATTTATATATATATATATATTATATATATATATTATAAGATATATATATATATACTATATATAATATATAGTATATTAATAATATATATAGTATTATATATATAATATTATATATAAATATATAATATATAATATATATATATATAATATATATATATAATATATATAAATATATAATATAATCGAAATTCAAAATTCAATTATTATTCCCTAGATAAACTCTCCATGATAAACGGCCGAAAAAAATATTTATTTTATATCTTTTATTTTTTATAATGTAGAAAACATCCGCACATCCTCATTTATTTCAAAAAGAGGAATCGGAATGCGGATGGCGATGGTGCCGGTTAAAGTGTAGGAGGATGATTAGCGGTGATGACGTATGCGTTATGTCGGATGAAATTCCTTAGGTCGCGATGTGTCCCGCCAAATAGCGGATGCGGATGCGTGAATGTATTCATACTAATAATTATATATATTTATTATAAATATAAATATAATATATATATATATATATATATATATAATATAAAATAATATATAATATATATTATATATCTGAACTGTCCCTTTAAAAGGGATGTTAC
>JABUQX010021936.1:0-65476 GCA_015478945.1 Trachelipus rathkii
TACTAGGTGAATCATATGCAGTGACGTATATCTTGAAATGTTTATCGTGTAATACTAATGTGAATCCTATCCCCAAGATGAATTCCACTGTTGTCATGAAGAATGCTGTTCCAAATATAAATTGAAAATATATTTCTTTCTTGATTAAGAATATAAACACACAAATGCATGAACATCCACTATTAGAAAAAAATGTTGGTTACAATCTCAGACCAAGAGTAAGCAAAGTTCTCTCAATATAGGTCAATTGCGGTAAACTACCTTAATCATCTCGACCATGCTCAGTAAAGAACTAAATTAAAATACAGACTAAGTAATTAAAGCTCGCTAACTTTCAGTAATACATGACGTTTTACTAAATAATCTTGTGGTTAAGGTTGCATAAGCATCTTTAATGTGAATCCCTTCATCTCTAGCTCAGTAAACGGCCTAGCTCTATGATATAAAATATGAAAATTTCTAGATAGCCAATCACCTCAAAATTCCTATTTTTTAAACCATATATATCATTGTACTTCAATTATTTAAAGGCATCATTATGATAATCGCAACCACTTGTTATTGTCATCCTCCTCCGTTAATTACACTCTGACAGAGAGATATCATAAACCTTTCTTAAGTGCCAGTCATAGGAAATTAACAAAATTGATGAGAGATGATCTGAATAATTGAGCACTTTCTCTTCCTCTATAAATTTTATATTGAGTGAATTCGGTAACTTCCATTGTTATTCGTACCATTAATGATGGGACAATGAAAATCGTAATGGGAAACTATTTGTTTATTATCTATCACTTCGATATATTTTTGAGATACCTCAAATAGGCAATTATCAAGCACGGTCGCTATGATAATATAAGCGTGTTTTCCCAAACGTTAAGAGATCATCATTACATCGTTATAAATTTAATTTCGTTAGCTACCAATAACAATAACTTTGTTAAATCTTTACCTTCCTACTTCACTCATTTATTTCCGTCACCTTGATTAGAATCTTATCTCGTAGCCAATAATCAACCTAATCATTAATAGGGCATATTATTAAATATATAAAATATTATATATATATTAAATATTTTATAATATATATATATAATATTAAATATATATATACTATATAATTATATATATGTGCCAAGTACGTATTATGTATATATATCCTTCAATATGTATCTCTAAAATAAGTTAATGCTAATATAATATATTATATAATATGACTATGTGATAACATTTACTGCCAATTATTTATTTGTTCAAATCATTTTGGTTATACTACAATTTTTATAATATGCTAAGGTATAAATGTAAAAATAAATAAAAAAAAAATAAAAATAATAAAAAATAAATCATAATATAATAACTTAACAATAGCTACTCAGAGGTGGGCCGAATCCACGCCATCACTTTTTTTGGAAAAATCCTGGTCAAATCTCTCACCTAATACGTAAGAACCTATAAACTAATAATAAATCCAGAAAACTTAGAGATAACTCACTCTCTAACGTGAATTCTGAAGTGGTCCAGAATATTGATTAGATGCGACTAGCGAGAGGTGCTGAAATTGATGTCAGAGGAAGAGACCTTTTTTATGTCGGTTGTCACTTGTTGCTCAGTGACGAGTAATACATAGACTTAAAATTTTCCTCTGGTGCTTCTCTCTTTTTCTACGCACACATTTTTGAAAATGAGAGTATAACTCGGTGTTACCTTGATGAGAGAACATTCTGTGATTGGGTAAACATAGGGAATAGGAAAACGTGATATATCATATATAATTTTTACCTTTTCGTAGGGAAAGGGTCTTTATGAGACTAACCTTATACCGCCCTTTAGTGCTAGAGACTATATCTCGCAACTTATTACTACATAATATAGAGAGCTTGCAAAACCAAGTGCTGTGCAGCCTCTCTCCAAGAGTGATCCACCCATCTACTATAATTAACTCACCACGATTGTAAATATGAGTGTAGAGACTGAAATGTGCCGATCCCTACCCCTCCCCCGTAGTTCCTCCGGATGGCGTGAAGTAGACTTCCTACATGATATTATCCACTTTTTCCAATCTCATAGTGCGGTATAATACATAGGGCACATATCTAAATCAATTCTGTGGAAAACCCAAATATAGCTTGGCAGGAGAAATACTATTAAGTAATAAAATAAATAAACTAGCATATGAATAGATTATTAAGTTATTAATATTTTAACGAGTACCAAATAAATAGGTTATCTAAGTTAACAGCCTTTTAATCATAATTTAACTATAATTATATAACATATATATAATATTTTATTTTTTTATTTTTTAACCATTGATATTTATCTTGTTAAAATCATTTTGACTTCAAGTCCTAAAAAATGTATTATCCTTTTCGTGTATATGACCTTATTTAGTTATCAAGTTTTAATTTTTATGATAAATAGATATTATTATTTTATTTTTTATTAAAATATTAATTAATATAAATATCTATACTATATTACTTAATTTATTACACGTACTATAAATTAATTGAGACTCAGTGTGTGCCTCATATATTTATTCTCTTATAACATGTTGGATTAATATTAATAGTTTTTAAAGATATATTAAATACTTATACGGATATACTAAACGCTGACCAATATATATATATAATATATATATTATATATTATACTAATATATTATATGATTATTATATACTATATATATATGTATACTATATAGTATATAAAATATATATATAATTATATTTATAATATATATATATATATATTAATATATATATATTAATATATTATTTATATTATACTATATATATATAATATATATATATATATACTATATATATTACATAATACTATATAATTAATATATATATTATGACTAACCTAGAGCTGCAGGCATCGGGAGCTTTCATGGATTTCTCTAAAGTAATCTTTGAGAATGAACTATATGACCATCTTTATTGGATGGTGAGCAGTGACAAAAATATGGTGTTCAGAAATAAGAGAGGCCAAGAAAAACTTATAAATTTTTTTGAGAAATGTGGTTAACTGAAAGTATAAGGTCATATACGTAGTGTAACTTACGGCTGTAAGCGGAACTAACAGATCGCTTATATAGTATATAAAGAATAACATCGACAAATCAAAACACAGATAACAATACTTCACTTTGCAGCAGTGATGAATTTTTAATATAAACTATCTCTATTTATTATTATTTTTCACTCTCTCTTTATATAATTACTTGCTGCTGTCCAGAGAGCGAGCGAAATATTCTTTTGTGCTTAGGTATGTGTGTGAATATTTATATGAAGGGCAATACGATGTCAGCCTTAACTGCTTTGTCTCATTATATCGATGTGATCAGTCTATGTGTTTGCTCTTAGTTTGTGTAAATAGGTGTGTATATGTGTTTTTATTCTTGTGTTACATTATGAAAGAAGACCTAATTTTAGTGAGGGAGCGACGAGGGATACTATTCGCACACTTGCTTGTAAATATTCATTGACCGTATGGTAAGAGATCTGTGTGTCTCATCGGTCCTTATACTGTGGGATACATGACACTACTGTGGTGTAGGTCTTGTTAATGCCCACTCACTATTACCGTGGAGGGTCTCCGAGTGGTAACTAGTATTTTATATTAAACCACGTCTTTTGCGTGTGTTGAAGTGTTCCTGCTACATTATTTAGGCGGTGGTAGCGGGGTGCGTGACTCCTGTTGCGCGCTGCACTCCTCTCGAGAATACGGCGGAGGGTTTGGAAACGATCGTCCCACTAACTTAGGATGTGTCCGCACGATCCGCGCTCAAGAGCGTCACCTTAACTTCGGCTCTTGTTCTCGAGTTGAACGAGGTATCTTCTATAGCTATAGCCAGGGATATACTATCCTTTAACGGACAAAGTAGGTGAGGGTCGAGCGGTGCGCACACAGAGGGGTGGTGTGGAACGTTTTATCACATACTCATGATAAGGCACGGTGACGTGAGGATATACAGCTACAACTCACCTATACAATAATACTAATAATATGAGCTTGGGTTCGATAGAAACCCTCCCGTAGGAGGGTAAAATAGTATGACACTTGATGTGTTCCCCGGAAGGTGACGAGCGATCACGACTCCTCATGCCACGGTGCGTATACTACTTAGTGGATTCCTATTTAGTTTAAAAAAGTATAAAAATAAATTATAAACTCGCAAACATTAAAAAAGATCTTTTAATAGCATTCAAGGCATAAGCATGGACGTCTCTGGAAGTAATTAATATATATAATAATATAATTAATATATATTTAATATATATATCTATAATATATATTATATTATATATATATAATTATATAATAGTATATATATCAATTTTTCACCTATTCAAAATGATTATACTTTATTTTATAATTTATATAAAGAAATTTTCGGGGGAAGGGGTAGTCTGATGTGCGTATGGCTGGTAGTCACTAGATCTAAAATAGTGACTCACTACGCACTAACGTGACACCGCATCCTAATAGCACAAAACTTAAATATACGACTTGCTTTTCATTTCTACATATTATTAGTACCGGTCAAACCTTCTTCTTCTAAATGAACTTATTCCTCAAAAGTCATATTTAGTTTTTTTCTTCTTTATGGTTAACTTGTTCACGCATTATACATGACATACTCAATGAGTGAGTACTACTTTATATATATATATATCACTTTTTTAAATTTTATTTTCTTATATACCTACGCTAATACTAGTATACTGAGTGACTATCATAATATATATATATATATATATATATATATATATATAAATACTATCTTGGCTTGTTCATATGTTAAATGAGATAGATTTATGTACATATACATGTGTGTTTTTTATCTTCAACTAAAGCAAATTATATTATTTGTTTGGTATTATATTATATATATATATATGACACTTATATATATATATTATATTATATATATATATACTAGGTCATACCTATTTAAAAATTATATATACATCATATAAATTTTTAATGACAGTTTCTTTGATAATTTCAGTGCCTATAAGATTACATTAAAACTCCAAAATTTATCCTCTAACGCTCCTAAAAATACTAACTGATTAAGATGATCAGATGTTAAGCCTATTTCAGTTCGTGTGAACAACATTCTCATTCTAACAAGAACCTCGAGGGATAAAGAAAGAGAGGTGAAGCGCCTACATTATAGATAAAAACGTTTCATTTGCTATTTGTGATATTACGAAGAATCTTAAAATATTGAGTATATTTTAATAGTTTATGAATGTACGGTCAATCTAATTTTTCATCCCAGACACTTAAAGGGTTCAGGGGAGCACGTACTTGCATTTTCAATGGATGTCTTCATGTGTACTCTTAAATATTATGGACCAACCATAATATAATAATAATACTATAATAATTTAATAATTATATAATAATAATAAATATAGCATAAAAACTATATAAATATAATCTAATATAAATTTTAAAACCATTTTATGTGAATAATAACAAATATAAAATGAAATAGAGAAAAATTGTACTAACCTTAACGCTAATCTAAAAACGAAAATGTCTCAAACGTGTTTCTCAAGTATTATACATACTGTTTAACGTAAGTTTCTAGCTTTTAATGTTATAATTAGATCCAAAATATCTGTAATATAAACTAAGAATGAAGTATTAGTATAATCATTTTACGATATAGAAATATATAATTTAATATATATAATATAATTTTATTATATATATGTTTATTACTACTATATATACTATATTATTATATATATATTATTTATTATATATTATATACTATATATATTATCTATACCTTATATCTATAATAATATTAACTAGTGATATTTGTTTAAATCCCAGGTCATATCTCAAAAACTACAATACGCTACAGGGAAAAGGAATATATTGTTGAAATCCTGGCAAAAGTCAAGCGAATAAAAAAAAATAAAAAAATAAGAAAATAAAAAAAATCAATATCTCGAAAACTACAATAGTTACAGGAAAAAGGAATCATTATTATCTGGCAATCCCTTGTAAAATTTTAGTTACGAAATGGAAAAAAAATAAATAAATAAATAAAAATAATATTCACTATTTTTTTTTAGGAGCAGGGGACATAGTATACTAGTCACTAATACTATATATTATTGTATGATAATAGTTCATTCTGGGTAAGGTATTATCGAGCGGCACATGTAGGGGGTCTCGGCCGTTACGGGAAGCACAGGGGGGTAGTTCTTCGTGAGCGATAGTGGGAGGGGTGGAAGCGGAAGTGAACCCGGCGATACTGCAAATTACTAATATGTTGCGCGAATTTCCGAGAGTACGCCTCCCCGGAGGGGGGGAATTAGTCTATATCTGGAGAGCGTGTTTCCCCGGGAAGGACGAACCGTGAGAGTTACCTCAGACTTCACTGCATCTTGAGTGCGGTATATATTGTTAATGTCCTTTATAGGAGGTATTCTTTATAAAATAGAACACCAAAGAGCAAAAATTAAATGAAAGTCTATTTATTTAACGAGTAAAACATATGAAATAGAGTTTTGTGAAATTAAGGGATCTATCGAATCATACTTACTTATAATTTATTGAAGATAATTTTGGTATATTTTATATTATATCTCCTTTTTATATATTCTTTTTTTACTTTTATTCCTATTCTATAAAATTTACCATATTTTATTCTCTATAATATGTAATTCTTTTTCGTGTAGCTACATAATTTTCATTCATACATAAATACGCAAATTTGTTAAGTTTTAAAACCTAAATGTTCAATTTTTAGGTAAATAGCTATAAAGTTTCTGGATTATATTATATCTTCTCACTTATTACCAATAATATATTTTATTATATTATTATAATGATATATATACATATATATATTATTATTATATTTATTTTTCATTTTTATATTATTTAATATTTCTATTATATTATATCTATATGATAAAATATTATATTTAATTATTTAAAATATATAGTATAATATTATATATATATATAGTATATTGGATTGATTGATTTGATATAAATAACGTAGTTAAAAATAATCCTAAAAAATAAAAACCTTCTTCTCTCTCTCTTCTCTCTCTCTTCTCTTCTCTCTCTCTTCTCTTCTCTCTCTCTCTCTCGTCTATCTCTGTATATATATATATTCTATATATATATATATATATATTATATAATTATATATTATAATATATATATATTAATTTATATTAATATTATATATATATATTTATCATATTATATATATATAGATTATATATACCACACAACCTTTGCCCCCCCTAAATGAAATCCTGCCTACGCATATATATATATAATGAGGTTGTCAACAATTTTTTTCACACACTTGTTTATATCTAAATTTATTGCTTGCTATATATATTTTTACTTTATTTATATATTATATATCTATAATTATTATTATATTTAATATTTATATATATTGTTATTTATTATATATATATATATATATAATATAATATATTATATTATCTATATATTAAAGCTTCTGCCCCCCCCCCGGAAAATTTTCTGAGGACGCCCATGGGCACGAACCGTTCACCAACTGGCACTCCCAATTTTCGGCTTTTCATCGAAAAGAAAAATGAAATTTAGACCATATCTTTTTTCCAGTTTATCCAATCAATCCCAAATTCTCTAATGTAATTTTTTTTACAAAATTTCCATCTTTTATTATAAGTTTTTTGTATCGACGCCATATTTTTTTATCTGCTGTAAGAGTTGAGCATTAACAAAAAAATTCATGAATAAAGAATGATTTGCTAAAATATTTAATGCTCAAAAATTTGAAATTGTTGGATTTAAAACTGGAAAAAAGATATGTCTGAATTACATTTTTCTTTTTCGACAAAAAGCCCAAAAATGGGTCAGCCATATTATGATGAACGGTTGTGCCTCAAACAATTGTCAGATATAAAAGTTGTAGCGCAACTAAAATCTTTTTAAAAAAAAAATCTTCAATTCATTAAAATTGGTTGATTATTAACAAATATATGCTTAATTTATTACTTTTATAATAGCCTAAACTTATAAAGCAGTGACTTGCTTCATACAAAAAAGACATGATTTTTTTCATTGCAACAAAAATAATTTAGAAGAAACCTCTCCCTAAAGGTCTGCGTTTAAGTGAATACTGAAAATCTAAAAAATAAGCTCATCCGGTTATAGCTCCAATATGGTATTAAGGGATTACTAAAAAAAGTAGGCACGACTACTTCTATGAAAATCTTTTAATAGGCTTTGACAAATGCGTTCAATATTGGTTGTTGGTTCGCCCAAATCTAAGGATTAATTTAAGACCAAAATTAAAGCAATTGGTCATCTCACAAAGGAAAAAATAACAAAAAAGCATGATTTGGTTCACAAGGCCTACTTATAACTTTTTTTCTCTGGGGGGTTAGGGAAAGGGGTAATTTCTTTGCTATTGTGGAGTTTCGTTTCAGTTTGTTCCTCTTCGCGCTAAACGATTAAAAATATTTAATTGAATAAAATCTGTAAAGGATGGAGAAATTATAAAGAGCTGAAAAATTAAGATCAAAAGAATTTCGATTCTAATCCTCAGTAGCTTATGCGTATATAGCATCTTTACCTGCATTTTTGGAAGCGGTTTAATTAACTTTTTAAATATTATCTTTTTTACATAGCAATTT
Source organism: Trachelipus rathkii (assembly GCA_015478945.1). Taxonomy (NCBI): domain Eukaryota; kingdom Metazoa; phylum Arthropoda; class Malacostraca; order Isopoda; family Trachelipodidae; genus Trachelipus; species Trachelipus rathkii. Next base: position 8,690 of record JABUQX010021936.1, read on the forward strand.
TTTTTTCTTAACTTTGAATATATATCTAATATCTAATATCTAATATACCAAAATATTTATAATTTAAGGATTTTAATAGTTATATTAATTTATTTTGGTAGGCCAGTTATGAAAAGGTTAAATTCGCCGATAAATCAACTATTTTCTAAAATTTCTTTTATTTAAGTAAAATTTTATGCCCTTATTTTTCATTACATTTAATGATTTTTTTACTAAAAAATAGTTCATAACCATAATGCAAACAAATGTATAAAGTGCTATAATACATAATATTTTCCATGCGTCTCCACATCGATCGCATCCATTAAGTTATGATAATATAATAATATAAATAATAAAACAAGAAAGAAAAAAACAATTATTAATAATAAATCAATGATTAATAATATACAAAAAAAATTATTGTGTATGTATATTTATTGTCTATATTATATATATATATATTATAGAATTCAATATACACTATTTATATATACCTATATGTATATAACATACATATACTTTTATGTGTCATTATATATTATATATAATATATAATATATATATAATTTATTATATACTATATTATTATATTATATATATTAAAAGGTTATTTTTAATTAGAAATGTCCTTTAAAATACAATTGTTTTTTTTTCATTACAAAGGTATGTAATTTTTTTCGGCTAAATTATAAACAAATTATGTCAACTAAGTTAACAATTTTCTTTAATAAATTAATATATATATATATATATATCTACATCATATCTTACAATGTATATTTATGTATTTTAATGTATATATATACTAGATATATAGCTGTTTATTACTATGGTCAGCCTCTAGAGAGCCACAATCCATATTAAGACTACATAAGCTACGGGAAAAGGAGAAGCATTGTGGACATGCTGGTCCATTTTAGTGGCGCGGAAAAAAAATCTCAAAATACAATAGCTACAAGGAAAAAGAATACTTTTTGGAATCCTGGTAAAGTTTTAGTTAAGAAAATGCTAAAAAAATAAAAAATAAAAAAAAATTATTGTTTATAATTATAGTAATATGATTAGAAGAGCCTTTTAGAGACTTTTATTGGTTACTCGTTAATTAAAATCGCTTTCTATTAATTTTGCTTTTTTTTTACTAAAGAATACCCCAGGGTATACGCACCGATGGCAGGAGTCGGGGTCTCATCGACTTCGGAGAACTACGGGGTTAAGGACTAATTCCTCTCCGGGAGGGTCTCCGAACCCACGCCTCTTTGGTATTCTGGTGGTCCGGGGTTCTCCACCCCTCCTCTGACGGGGTATGGAAAAGTCCCTCCTGTGTTCCCGTCGGCTCGAGCACCCTACATTGCGGTAATACCTTTACAAATAATCTATATATAATATATATATATATATATTTATATATATATATATATTATATATATTTATATATATAGTTAATATATTATATATATATATTATATATAGTATATCTATATATATATATAATAATATATACCGTCTCAGCAATCCTTCAAAAAAATAGCGCAATTTTTTATGTTTAATTTTTTTTTTTTACAATTTCCATTACTAAATTTTTACAGAATTCAAAATGTTATCTTTTCCTGTATCCGCTAATTGTAGTTTTCATGAGATAGATTTTTTTTTTTTAATTTCTTTTTTTTTTTTTTTTTTTTTTTCAGTTTCATCGGTAAAATTTGCAGGATTCCAGCAATTTTCCTTTCCCGGTAGCTTTTGCTATTTTTTTGAGATATCGGATGTGGCTCTCGTCTAGAGGCTCGGCCTATATATATATATTATATATATATATATATATATATATATAATTATATATAGTTATATATATATATATATATATATTATATACTATATATGTATATATCATTATATTATATTTATATACTATATATAAATGGACAAAGTTACTTAACGCCACACAAAAAGGAGCTCGGATCAAAAAAAAATTTACAGGTAGCTCTTTGATACATACATAGATGTTCTAGGTCGAATTGAAATTTTTTTTTTACCTGTTCCTTCCGCCATCAGGTTAGGTAAGTTAGATCCAGGTTAGGTTAGGTTAGGTTAGGTTCGGTAGGTCAGGAATAAAAATTTCAAATTTCGACCCTAAAACATCTATTTTTGTATCATTAGAGGCTACTGTGAAATTTTTTTTTGATCCGAGCTCCGTTTTGCGTGTGGGCGTTTAAGTAACTTATATATATATATATAATATATTATATATATATATATATATATATATAACTTTTATATATACTATAGTATATATTATATTTTATATATATATATTATTATTATATTCTATATATATATATATAATATATATATATATCAGAGCTGGGCGGGCCTATAATTTTTTTGAGTGCTGAGTGCGCCTGCGCCTATGGCGCGGACCTAGTGCGCCTAGCGCTATGCGTCTTATATTTTTTGGTCACACAAATTGTTGCGGCTATGCGCCTTTGCGCCTGCTACTTTTCGCCGGCCGGTGGATGTTCACTAATTCATTTAAAGTAAACTTTAGTGAGATAATAAAAGCATGCTTTTTATATTTTACACTTCACACACTTTATTAATTTTTGCTATTAAAATACCGTAAACTAATATCTACACGTCTTTTCCTCCTCCATGTCCTTGTGATCCATGTTTTTCCCCGGAGGTTCAGCTCCAGCCGCTGTCAGAGTTGAAATCTTCAGAAAGCCATAGTTTGCCATAGTTATTGTAGTTTAAGACTACTAACCATTTATATTATATATATTATATTATATATATATATAATATTATATATATATATTATATATATATTATATATTATAATATATATATATATATATTATATATATATATATATATATTATATATATATTATGTTTACACTGTTTTTAGAATGTACTAAGTTTTGCCAAGATCTAAGTTCATAACTTTAAAGGGTAAAAAAAATGATAATTTCTGTTTCATCTAGCGCGGCTATAGGCGCAGCAGAATTGGTGTTGCCGCTTTGCTTAGTCGCCTTTTTAAAATTGTTGCGCCATGCGCTTTGCGCTGCGCCATATGCGCATAGGCGCATAGGCGCATAGGCGAAACTTGGTTGCGCAACGCCCAGCTCTGATATATATATATATTATATATATTAATATATTATATATATTATATATATATATATATATATATATATATTATATATATATATTTATAATATATATATATATATATATATATATTATTTTTAATATATTAAAGTATATTATATATATGATATATAAGATATATAATATTATATATATATATATATATTATAATATATATTATACTATTATTTAATTATATATTACTATATATATTATATATATATATATATGTATTACTGTTTTGAAGAAAACTAATCATTGGCCCAGATTAGAAGTGAGGTGATTTTCAGAGTAAATAAAGCTTCGGTAAAGATAGAAAATCTTCCCATAATAAACTTAAAACATATCTAATTTAGATTAAATTTAAATTTTAATTTAAGATTAACATTCAAATAAAACTATATGTCCTGTATTACATAGGAACGTTTCATTACTCTTTTTATAATATTAATTTGAAAATAATAACCGAAAATGTATATTTATGAAAATTTTGTTCTTCCTATACTCCTCTTCTTCTCTTGTATGATCTCTGACCTCCTTCCTCTCTCCACTACCTCATGAGTCAGACGAAATGTCATCTCAAAGGCTGCGCCGGTAAATAATCACATTTTGCTTAAATGTTATTTTATGAAAAAGAAAACTGCTCAAAATTTTAGAAGTAAAAAAAAAATATCGTTTATTCGATACTGAGAAAAAATATCGATATATCGATATTCGTATAAAAAATATCAATGATATATTTTTTTGATACTATCGAAACAATATCAATTCGATATATATCGGTTACTTTGGCGGCATCCTACATTTTAAGAATAGCTGTCGGAATGTCGATGGGTGACTGGTCTGCTTTTTTAAATTTAAATTTTATGTTTTTTCCTCATTAAATAGTCGCGCGATACTACAAGTTTTATTTATATTATCTTTAAATTCTAGAACGTTTTTATATTTTAAAAATTATAATGTATTTAGGGAACAACCATTAACTTTGTTCACTTTTGAAAAATGTGTTTTTAACTTTGTTATACCGAAAATTCTAAGGATGGATTTTTAATTTTTTTTAATGTAATTTTACTTTAACTGACAAGTAATTTTTAAGCCATGTCTCCACACAGTGGTTTAAATCCTGGTTATGGCCCGATTCACCCTCCCATAAAAATTTATTAATGTTGGTATTATTATAATGATATTTCTAGTTAGTGTTAGCAAATTTTAATTATATACTGTTAATTTATATTCAAGTAACAGTAAGATTCTTTAAGTTGTATGAGTGGTTGGATATCAGCAAGACGACAAGTACTCTGTGAAGTGGGGTGAATTGGGACGCCACATTTTTATTCTTTATTTTATGTATATTATTGACATTTTTAATACTTATGACTAATTTTATAATAAACAATTACCTATATAAAGTAAAAATTAGAATAAATTAAATTTACACAAATATCAATTCCAAGAGATGTCCTGATTCACTCCCCTATGGTGTCCTAATTCATTTCCTAAGCTAGTATGGCTTTTCATTTTAACTTTAAATAAAACTTATTAGAATTACATTTTAATTTATTTGTGTGATTATAGACTATTATGATTGCCTGATTTTCAGTAAAAAAAAAATCCAAAAAGTGTATTAGGGAAAAAGGGGGAGATGAAGTTATGGTAATTGTTACCCAGAGGGTTCTCACCCCCGATTTTTATGAAAATCAAAGATATATTATAGTAAAATAATAATAAAGCAATGTGAAACCGAAAATCGTCGCTCTCTCTTTAGGAAAAGTTACAGCATCTCAAAGTTGTCAACGTATTCTTAAGATTTATTAAAAAACAAAAATTTTTTTTTTGAAATCACAGGATATAAACTCTAAAAAAAAAATAATGAAGAATATAACCAAAATTGGCAGTCTCTTTAGGAAAAAAAGTTACAGCCTCTGAAAGTTAAAAATTTTCCTATAGACTTTCTTATAATAAAAATTAGTGGGCCTCGTGTCGTTTTAGGGCCATCCTAGTTCAGGTTATGATAAGATTTGTTAATTCTACATAGATTTTCTTCTGTGTATACCTTAACAAAACTATCATAACCTGACTTAGAGGGCCTGAAAAGACTAACCTGGAATGATCAATATTGAAAAGTCTATGGGAATTTTTAACAACTTTGAGAGGCTGTAACTTTTTTTCCTAAAGAGAGCGACAATTTTCTTTTTCACTATTCTTCATTATTATTTTTTTAGAGTATATCCTGTGATTTTCATAAAAATCGGGGGTGACAACCCTCTGGGTAACAATTACCGAAGTTATACCTAAAGTGGCCTGACACTACCTGAAAGGAAGGATAAAAAATTAATAAACTGATATATCTGATCTAACTTATAGTACTGTCATATTTGTCACATCATTCAATAATATAGACAGGTAGAATACTAACATTATACTTGCAGGAAATTTGTTTCGTGGGACTCTTTGTTTGATTTATTTCTTGGATTTATTTTGGAATAATAATTGATCCTTTCCAGATCTATGGATTTCATCATTTCATCTGATGTAACACCTTATTAATTTCTCTGGTTGATAATTCCATATCCTTTGTTTGAATACTCACCATCAGAAGCAGAAGATAATCCAGAAACACATGTTAAATACATACTTAATTTTGATTTTGCATTTGTCACACTACCAGTATATATGTTTTTTTGCTTGTCAGCACCATATTTATGAAATTGTATTGCAGAGAGTTTTCACTAAAGTATAACTTTCACCCACTAAAAGGCCAGAGATCCCTTTATTTAAATGATTTCAAGAAACATGGGATGATATTAGCAAGGCACACTAGCAATAATTTTTCTAGGTAATAGCCCATCACACAGAATACATTTCCTGCAACCAGGAGCTTATCACTTAGGGAGATGGATGGGAAAGTCAATATATTGCTTAAAAATATATAGGCCTATACCTATCTATTTAGAAAATAATTTAAATTAACACTAACAGAAGAGAAAGCACTAAAATGAATGTTGCTTTAGAATAAAATATTACGTGTGAAAGCATGGATTTCTGCTACAAATGCAATTGAAGCTCCCATGATTGATATTAATTTTCCTAAAAATCTTTGTGAATGCAAAAACCATGATAAATCTATTGCTGAAGAATCAATTCATAAAATTATTGGTCATTTATGGTATTTAAGTGAGGAGTGCGAAGCCTTTTCCATATATTATGAAAGAATAATGATGAGTGTGAGAGAGATGGTACACATAATTATAAAACCATGCATACTGTCTAAACTATTAGAAACCATGGTATGCCGGAACATCAAGTCAAAGGAAAAAAGAAAAAATTTTATCAAAGAAGAATGATTTTAGATATTTCTAAGTACAAATCTTCCTTTAAGATTTATTAGCATCAGTTTTCACAGAACTATATTTATTAAGGTTCTAGTGTTTCTCCAAGAATTCCTACAAACTGATTTTGTTGATTAGAAAAATCAGAAAGTTAATGAAAGAGGAGAAGTGTAGCTTCATTAAGGATGGTAAACAACACAGTAGAAAGAGTAAATTAAATGGAAGAATTTAATGACAAATTTACCAAAAATGAAGATCAAAATCAATTTGTTTTACAGTTAAACTAGATAACTAATAATCATAAAATCTAACATTGTGTACATACATATCTATTATTCATATAGTTTTAAACACGTTTTTAATAAATCAAAGTTTTAATATAATTCTTTGGTAATATTGGACTAAATACGTAAAGTAAATTATATTCTTTTTATTTAGTTTGTGCAAGATCGAAAAACATACCCTGGCCATACCTGTGATATACTGAAAGGAAAAAATAACAGGTTTAATTAAAGCTCTTATCTCCGATTATATTGTGGTGTACGAGCCATTCAAGTTACTATTTTCAAAATTATTGATCAAATTTCCTGTTATGTTTTTTTGATATGTTTAGACTGTTAAAAAAATGATTTTTAATCATGAAGTTTGAAATTTATGTTTTTCAACTTTTAACCTCAATGGGTCATGGGTTTATTATGCGATTGAACTGAATTTATTTATAGGTTGTTTTAACATGTAATGGAACAAGTCTACCAGGTCCTACCTTTTATTCTCAAAGAAAAAATTAACATCTATATCTAAGGACCAAGCTAATATATTATATATATATTATATTACTATATAATATTATATATTTATATATATATACTATATTATATATATATATATATATATATATATATATAATATATATTATAAATATATATATAAATGCGAACTGAAACCTATAAATAGACATCACTTTAAAAAAATCATCTCATGCATCTTTGGGTTATTATTTTAATTTAATATTTTAAAGACCTTTTTTTTTTCTCATTCCAGAGTCTTTAATTGTTTGAAATATTTTTCCATTAAATTATTAATAAAATGGGACATCTTGATCCTAATAAAAAGTTAGACTCGAAAGTTAATTCTCTTATCAGAGATTCTCAGGTCGTATATATATATATATATATAATATTATATAATTATATAATATTATATATTCTATACTATATACTTATATTATATATAAATTAGTTATGGTCTTGGCTTCTTCTTACTCAGACATTAGATAAATAATCCTCCATTGATAGGTTCCGCCTTAGTGGTGGTGGTTTTTAAATGTAAATAATACGAATTCACAAAGTTGGTAGTATCCATAATCCATCCAGTCAAGGCTGACATGCCCGTCGATACATGACATTTGTATAAGTGTGCAGTGAAAGGAAGTTTTGAAAATAGATAAGGGAATGTGTTTCCAGAATTTTACAGTGAGTACTTAAAGATTGAGCATATGGTTGATGTCTTGGGGTCAGAAAGTTGTACAGAGAATGGACGAGTTGTATGGACAGATGGGTTTAACGACCTATCGTAGATGTTCAGAAGAAGCATTTCGTCATGTTTACACTAACGATAGTATTGGAGGGTGATGCGACAGTTCGCAAGTCAAAACCCTCGACTTATCAAGGAGAATCATGTGTTTGTTGAACCACCCAGAATATGTGATGATACTCTATACAAGAGTGAACAATGCCCCTATACAAGCAAGTAATGGGTGGTGAAACAAAGTTCGAAGGTGCCTCAGAACCCAACTCTTTAAAGCTTGTTTAGATAGAGAGTTATGTGATCCTTATTATTAAAAGATCACAAGAAAAGGAGATTCAATGCTCATCACCCTGCATTGCTCAACACAAATACACATTCACCAAGGTGATGCTCTCATAGACAACTTACACCTCAGCATCCTCACAAGTACAAACCCACATGTCATCTTACAAATATCAAACCCCATGTTCGCATCTTTTTGTCCCTAATTAATCCATTTGATCATGCCAAATCTATTCTTAGACTTTACTCACGCTACTTGTTGTCACAAGGATAGAGCATCTTTCAACGTTTTACTATCTGTAACCACACACTTTTAACCTTTCTCCCCAACGATCATCAACTTCTCAATATATTATACTACTTTGCATTCCTGAATATATGCAATCGTTCAGCTCAATTGTTGATATAGCAATCCTTTTCATACTTGAATCTAAGCATAGGACAGCTTTCCTTATCGTATCTTTAAGAAGCAACAATGTGACCGACTTTGATGACTACACTACCTTCCATACAAAGTTATCAGTGTTATATACAACACTTCCACTTCAATCATCCATGTCAAAATACTTGACCAATAACCATCATTATCCCTTCCTCTTTTTATCACATTTAAACGATTTCTTCTATCATAGCTACCTTTTAAAATCCTACTTCTTTCACGTCACAGGATAAAAAGGGCAGATGTAGTTTGCATCACTCACCATTTCATATCTGTCTGCTTAAAAATCTATTCATAGTTGTTCCTTGTTTCTATTTCTCTTTTTCACCATAAAAATCTCTTTCAGGAAACTTATACTTCCATATGCGCTATCTTTTGTTCAACAAACAGCCTTTTTATTATGTACAGTATATTTATCTTATATATTCTGAACCTTGTACATTTTTCCAAAACCTATTTTCAGGCTTTAATCACAGTCTCTCTAAATCTCTCAGAACCCAAAAACAAAAATCATCTTACATGTACACATTCCCATTAAATGCCATCACTTTTTTCTACATATAAAGCAGGTTTAGTCTATACTTTTTACTCCCCTACTTTATACTATCTCAATCAAATTTGTCCTAACACCTCCACTTTCTGCTCTTTATGGCAGGTTTTATATGAATATGTCTGTCAACTCTTCTTTTGCTTCTTTTGTTTCATCCCTCGGATTCACAGTTGTTCTAATTCTTGTTCAAGTTGAAATCTTAGTTCACACTTTTGCCCCCAAATTCCACTTAACCAGAACAATTTGGTGCTTCAGTTGTTAAATCCTCTCCCTCTTTCTCAAAAACCCCTTGCCACCAATCTTGCCTTATAACTTCTTTACCCTCTTTCACCTTTTCAGTAACCACCCATCTAAGCAATATCTTCCTTTGACACTTATCCTTGACCCTTTTAAAAACATCATTCGCTTCCCAATTATAGATTTCTTTCAGTTTTGCTTTTAATACTCTTTCATCATCTCAATTACCCAACCATATTTCTTCTTGATCTTCAATACATTCAATATCCTTATTATCCCGAAAATCAATCCAAAAACTATTCTTAGCTGCCACTGACCAAATTACTCACACTCTTACTAGCACCCTCATCTTTCATTTTTATCATACTTTTTCAACAAACTCACTATTTTTTCAAATTGACCATTACTCCAAGGGCTCTCAGCAGCAGTTGCCCATTGAGTCATACTGAATCTTTCACACAAGCCTTTCATTTCTTCATTCTGGAACTCCAAAACATTATCACTCAAAAATCTTTCAAGCACCCCAAATATACTGATCCATTTTTCTAACACTTTTTCCACAATATCTCTTGGTTCCTTACTTCTCACCCAACATGCTTGACAATACCTTGTACCTAAATCAACCATTACTAAAAACCTTTGACCCTCTATTTCCCCAAGATCAATTGCAACCAAACCTACCACTGATCTACTGAGAGTCTTCCTATATTTCATACAAACGTCTATCACATTCATCACTCACCTCCTCTATGCAACCTCTTATCTTCTCACATTCTTCACTTTCAATCTCATCACCATAAGCATCCTTCACCAATTCCTATAGCCTCCCTTTACTAGGATGACCATACTGCAAGTGTAACATGAATTATTTGCTTTCTATCACCTCTTTGTAACATACCTTTCGTATCTCTTACCCACCAAACATCTTTCCTCACACTTTTTAAACCTATTTGTGAATGACTTTTGATATTTATTTTACAACTGACCGTTATATTATCCAGTATACTTATAGTCACCTCATTTTTCTTCAGATTTATACTAACATCTAAATTTTTCAGGGATTCATACCCCATTAACCACAGCACATCACCATTTACAACCTCCATTCATAACAAAAAGCATCTCCCTCTTATGCAACAAGGTATATTATACCCCAAAACATAATTCACATTCATCCATTCCATCAATTCTTTTATCACTTTTCTTTCATTCTTGCTCATTCTTCCTATCACTCTGTCTATAGTCACTTTTCGCCTATCACATTTTTTGAACATCCAGTATCAACAATTGCACATATCTCCTCATATTCATCTTTCTCTTCTGCATTCACGCTTTCATTAAGAAATATATCTTATTTCCCACTCTTGTTTCAGCTTCATCAGTCATCCATCTTTCTCTTCCATAACCTCTTGCTATTTCTCCTCTTTCATAACCTCTTACTTCTACTATTCTCATACCTCTTCCAACAGTGTTCACATTTTCTCCTCTATCATCCTTCCTCCTGTATTGACCTCTCATAAGGTATTCAGCACCAAAGTGATACAACAAACTACATTCAAAACACTTTATCACTTGACCATATTTATTCTTTTTATTCATTCTTCTTCCACCAAAGTATTGTTTTCTTTCACCTGTCTCCTCTTGTCTTTCATTTGTACACCATCCACTTCTTTCATCACTTCTCCTACCCAAACCTTCAGATACATTTAATAAAGCATTCTTAAATGTCTTAAAGGCCCATGCACCCTTTCCACAATACAGTAACACCATTTGTCTCTAATTACTGTCCACATTTGCCCCTTCCAACAGATGAACACGCTTCATATCATCACCAAAATCAACTTTTCCAACCATTTTACATTTATTCTCAATCACCTCATAGCTATTCACATATTCTCTCATCCTCTCATTTTCTCCTCTCTTGATGTAGAAAAATTCCAATATTCTATCTTACCTATCCTTCTGTTGTTTCTTTCCATATCTTTTATCCAGTTCATCAAGTACCTTTTTAATACCTTCATCCTTTCCCAGAGCATCTAACTTAATTTAATATCACAAACATCTTCAAAAGCATTCTCTCCCAAACTCAACAAAATCTCACTTCCTGGACAGTCATATTCCTTTCCTTCCAGCTTATACCACCAATCCACAATCACCCTTAAATCCTGGACATATTCTTCTCATTCTCCTCTCCTTTCTCTTGACAGACTCTCATTACCCACTACTGCGTTTTCCTTCCACTTAGCAAAAAACTGACCACAAATGACAGCAAAACAACTAAGACCTCAGAGCGTAACCTAACAGAACTATGCTCTGCTACCACTGAAAAAAAAAACTAAAGCTAGTCTATTCCAAGGACAAACTTCAACTTGCCTTATAAATATAGAAGTCGAAAACGGCGAACAAACATCAAAACCTTTCTTATATACGGTATTTACTCCATTTCCTTCCTGTTGGGTTAGTTTCATTTTGGACTGTTAGTTTGATCTTTAAATGAGGTTTGGTTACTTTCTGTCGCTGGAAACTTTTTTTTGTACAATTTGGTTTGATTTTGGATTGTATTTCATCCCTTTAAGCTTGCTGAAATCCTTTGATTTTATTTCAGATTTTTCCTTACAATGAAACAAACTTTGCTTTACTTGAAAGTGTTAAAATTGAAGACTTAGATCAAAAGGCATTTATAATAAAGTCAGAATTGAGAGAATTAGATGTTGAATTGTTTGATGAAGAGGAAGTCAACATTGAAATCATAAAATCCGAAAATCCAACCATGATTGGGGAAAAGTCATTGAGAGAATTAGATGTTGAATTGGTTGATGAAGAGAAAGTCAACATTGAAATCATAAAATCCAAAAATCCAACCATGATTGGGGAGAAGTCACATGCTCAACTTGGGAAGGTGTGTTAAATCATTTATTTTTAAATTTGTTATTATTGAAGTTAGAAACAGATAATTAAGGGACTGAGAAGCATTTCTGTATTATTATTATTATTATTATTATTATTATTATTATTATTATTATTATTATTATTATTGTTATTTTCCTAATCAATGTACTTATTTTTTCACAAAGAAAATAATATACATAAACTTATCATTTAGTACTTTCCTTTTATTATTATTATTATTATTATTATTATTATTATTATTATTATTATTATTATTATTATTATTATTATTATTATTATATTTTTTGTATCCCTTTCATCTTATTTGTCCCTTCCCCAGTTTATATCCCTACTCCATTTTCTATTCGTACTGCCCTATGTATTCCTGATCTCTCTTCTGGTGGCTATCGGGCTATTGTCTCTGCGTGTATCATATGTCCTTCTTGCCCTCCTTGTGTGGGTGAGGGTACAGGTCAAAAACTAGTTATTCTCGCCTTTCTCCGAGCCGCCTATTGTTGGGGACCCGAACCTTGTCTAACCACTGAGGAAGTTGTCCCGCACTTGAGCGTATAATTTGGGCTTCGCGTCTTATCCATGTGGTGCACGACTAATATTTTTCATCTTAGGGACTGGACGCGGAGTTCCGGGGTCTTTTCAGAGGTCACACCCATGGCCCACCCTACAGGGTGGAGTTTCTAAGGGAGAGGTATTATGCTCTGGGTCTGTGGTTGGCGCGGTTTCAGTGGTTACGCTATGGGGATATACCGTATGTTTTTATTCATCATTTGTATTTGAGCTGATATCCACTAGGAGAAATTTTATGGTTAAAAATAAGATAAGAGCGCTTTAAAGAATGGCGGAATTCACCATTTGTCGTGCCCCCAACCCGATCCCTTCCTGTCCAATTATCGACCAGCAACTAATAAGGACTTTGATTCCCTTATTGATGAAATGGTTGGTACTCCACCACCCCATCCAATAGTCCTAAATTACGGACCAATTTCCAGGGCTACCCCGTCTAGACCAGCTGTGGCTGTTATGGTTTCTCAGAATAACCTAATCACTCAGAACTTACGTTAGCCATCTCGGGAGCCCCTGCTTTAGCAGGGTCCTATTCCTAAACGCCAGAATAAAAACTCATACGATGCAGTTTCTTTCTCAGTCTTCAATCCAGGGGTCCAAGTATTACTTCCTACCGCGCTTTATTTTTATTTACATTGCGACTCATCATGTCCATTTTGTCCATGACTTCTATAAGCCTAGCTGCATCCCTTAGTGATGCTTTGGAAAAACTGTCTAAAACTGAGCCAAGGCTATGCCAAATGAGAACGCGGTTCTCTTTTGATCCGTGCAGCCTCTAGGATCCAAAGCCACGTGCTTGCTTCCTTATTACAACTGGGGAAGATTCCTGTCATTTCTAAACCTGGCGATGTTCGTAACGCGTGAAAGGGAACCATATATGCGGCGGAGTTCTGTTCAGATACTTCGAATGACATTCTCACTCAGTTACAGAAACACAACGTGCCAATCACCGACGTTTATCGGTATTCTCCACTTAAGGAGAGCCCCTCAGTGACAAACCCTCGTCGCTTAACCTTCTCTGCGCCTTTCCCTCCATCCAAAGAAAAACTTAGTTTTACCATGCACACGGTTCGGACCTATGCGTCCTTCCCGAGAAGATGTTTCAAGTGCCATATATTTGGTTACCCCCAGAAATATTGTCGGTTTCCCCAGACCATATGTCCGACATGTGGAAGTTCTCCACCCCAACTGTGAAAAACATTCTCCTTGTTGCCCTAGCTGCAAGGGTCCCTACAACACTCAATAAAGAAATTCCCCCTATAGTTTTTACAGTTCCCTCCTCCAACCCTACGGAACTATACGCTCCATAAATGCTTTGTTACACAACTTCCATATCCTGCCAATCACAATTCCACCTCCATTCTTGATCATTTCACAAGTAATTCGCTCTATTCCTCCAGATTTACCTTTCTTCAACTTTCTCCCTGTACCTATTACCTCCTCTTTACTAATTACTTTATCCCTAAAATACCTGTGTCTTCTTATACCATCAAACCCACATACATTCGCTATCACCTCTTCATTTCTTCAGATTTTCGGAGTGTACTTCACAACACCCTTGCATCAATTTCATGCAGTTCATGAAGAAGTTTCCTCTCCATCATTAATTCTCTTGAAATTCCTTTATCTACTTTTCTTAACCTTACTTTCATACTTTTTTCTGGAAGAACTTCCTATTCCCTTATAAGTCTTTCTTCATATATATATATATATATATATATTATCCTACGTATGCCACTTTGTCTTCCTTTTTTCCTCCTTATATATATTTCCATACATCTTTCTTTCGAGACCTCATCATTGGCTTTTAGCACATTCACCACGCCTCTTTTTTTTTTTTTTTTTTTTTCTACTTTTAACCACTGCATCCCCTTCATTCACCCATTCGCTATGAATCCTACTACCCTACTTTAGCACATCCACATACTTCTCTGCACTACTAACAAAGGCTTCTTTCAATTTGATGCCAGATTTGTTCAGTTCAACTTGTTCAGCATCATTGATTTATTTTCCAGTGCTCTCACATACTTTTTTCCTTATGAATTTGAACTCTGTTTTCTTAACTTCTTATCTCTTAATTCTCTCCACTTTCTTCTTCTCTTTTCCTTTCTCATCTAATTGCGCTAACACAATCATACATAAACAACATGATGATCTCATATTCCCATCCCAACGCCCCTCATTCATTTGACTTGCATAAAACATTTCAGCATCATCATCAAGAGAATATTAATCAATACTTTCATGATTATTTATTATTACTTATATTAAATTTCTTTATAGGAATTTATGAGTCTGAAAAATGTTTCTTATTGTTGAATAAAATAAACAAAAGGTTTAAAGGCAAATTTTGAATCGGATGAAGAGAAATTCTTCGCGGAACTTATTGAATCAAAATTTCCTTTGGTGCTTCTCAACAAGTTGAGTGATAAGGAATTAAAGGTATTTTAATGCTAGTTTTGTAAATGATGAAAATGGATGTGAGGAGAGTGTGGATGGAACTCTTCGAAAATCTGCATAACATTGATAGTAATGAAGAGGTGATAGTGAATGTGTGTGGGTTTGATGGTGAAAGAAGAAATATGTGTTTTGGTGAGGAGTAATGGTAGACGTGGGAAAAGTTTGAAAGAATGGCAAATTTGCAGTATAGGTGAATGATCAAGAATGGGGGCTAGATGTTGATTGATGGATTTTGGAAGTTGTGGCTACAAAGCGTTATGATGTAATAAGTTTTTGAGGATGTGGAGAGCATTATAGTACCTATATAAGGCTAAGGGGAAAAATAAGAACTATAATAGAATTAGTTTATTGAGTGTTGTATGGAAAATATATGATGGTATTTTGGTCGAAATAGTACGTCAAGTGACTCAAGGACTGATTGGTGAAGTAGAAGAAGAACGAGGTGCATTTAGAGGTGGTAGGGGATGTGTGGCGAAAATTTTAACATTGAAACAAATGAGAGAGAAAAGAGTAAATTTTATTTAGGTTTTATGGATTTGCATCAGGTGTATGATAGGATTAATAGGGAAACTATGGCAGATGCGATTGATATATGGTGTTAGTGGTAGGCTTCTGAATGGAATCAAAAGTATGTATAACGATAGTGAAATGTGTATAAGAATAAATGAAGTTGAAATTGAGTGGTTTAGTTTTAGTAGCGAAGTGAGGCAGGGATGTGTTATGTCTCCTTGGTTATTTAACTTGTATTTGAAGGGGGTTATGAAAGAATTAGAGGTAGGGGTGGGAGGGGAAGGTGTTGGAATGATGGAAAATAGGAGAGAGTGGAGGGGCCCTGCTTATTGCATGTGGATGGTTTGGTTTTGTGTGGCGAATCTGAAGAGAGTTAGGATTGGTAGAGAGATTTGGCAGGGTGTGTAAAAGGAGAGGTTTGAAGGTAAATGTAGATATGAGTAAGGTTATGGTAGTGAGTAAGGAGAGTCCGCCGTGTAAAGTCATGTTGGGTGGTGAGCACCTGGAACAAGTATCTGAGTTAAAATATTTAGGATAGATGTTGGATGAAAAGGGAATGGATGATGCAGAAAGTTGTAGGAAAGTTATGTATGGTAGGTAGGTGACTGATGCAATTAAATCCTTGGTGGATGTAAAGATACTAAATCTTGAGTGCGCTAGGGTTTTGCATGAGGGTATGTTACATATGTTAATGTATAGTAGTGAAACTATGGTCTTTAATAAAAGGTATAGATCTAAGGTACAATGTGTTCAGATGGACAATCTTAGGGGAGTGTTAGTTGTGAGAAGAATTGATAAAATGAGGAATGAATGCATTAGGAAGTTGTGTGGTGTGAAGAAAGGCGTAAATGAGAGAATAAACGAGAGTACCAAGAGATGGTTTGGTCAATAAATGAAAGCATTTTGAGATGGTTTGGTCATATAGAGAAGGATGGATGATTAGTCAGTTGAGTTAAGCAGATGTATAGTAGTGAATGTACTGGGATTCGACCGGCTGGGAGACCAAAAAAAAGTGGAATGACTCAGTAAAGGAATGCCTGAAGGAGAGGAATGTAAGTTTTTCATAGGCGAGAAGAAAGGTGCATAACAGGAGTGAAAGTCGGGTTTTTGTGAGGGAGGGTACGTTTGAGATTTTTCTGACTAGGACGAGTTCTCACTTAATGGTATAAATGGGACGATGTTGCGTACCTCACCCCCAATCTGGGTATAAAAGGAGGATAATATATATATATATATATATATATATATATATAATATCTATCTTTCTATTTGTATATATATCCCTATCTAAATATATATATATATATATATATATATATATATATATATATATAATATATATATTTTAATAATATATACCGTTTTAAATTAAAATTTCCAGGAATTTTAGAAACTTGCGGGAAATGTTGTTCTTATACGGTTAGGGTGTAACCGGAACTGAAATTTTTCGGTTCCGGCCGGAACCGAATTAGCCGGAATCCACAAAAAAAATTCCGGCCGAATTCCGCCGAACCGGAATTTCTAATGAACTTTCCTTTAGCTATAAAGCAATGTGAAAAAATAGTTCTCTATAACTTTCATATAGATTAATATATATATATAACTATATATATATATATAATAGTATATATATATATATATATATTATATAATATATATATAATATATATATATATATTAGTATATATATATATTATATTATATATTACATTTTGATAAAGATTTTTAATTCTTTGATTACATGATTTGTTATAATAATGAACCTAGCAAAATTGGTTTTAGGATGCCATATATCGTAATAGAATTTTTTTATATTAATAATGTTACAAATCTTTAATAGATGTAAAATATACGCACAAAAAATCGTTCACATATAGTTCACAAATACATTTAATACAACGCCGCTTCATAAACATATGGAAAATCATCATCGAAGAGAATATTTGGAAGGGGGGGAAGTTCCCCAAAAAAAAATTTTTTTTTTTTTTTTTGGGGAAATTTTAGTAAAAAAAAAAAAAGGGGGAGAATCCTGTATATTCTAGAACACTGGACACGCCAAAATAGCTGAAGAAAAAAGATTGATCAACAGAGTCTTTGAAGAAAATTTCTTCCAACAAAAATTTCGGAACTTCTTCTCATCACCACAGAAAATAGATAAAATAATCTTCAGAATAATAAATTTTAATTGCAAGAAAGGAATATAATGATTCACAATCACTGAAAAGCAGGGACTCCTAGAACTTGTTGCCATCTTCAACCAATATCTTATTTCTAGTAAGAAAAATTTTTTTGGTAGAGAGATGATGTTACCAACTTACAGAATTGAGATCAGCAGTATGAGAAGTTATCTAATTCTGATCAGATATCTTTACTACAGATATATCTATAGCTAAATATTCAAACGAATTGCTTATTATTTTTGTAATACTCACTGGCTTACGAGCCAGTTTTGAAAAATTTTGACTATCGTTTCCATTGCAATATATAATATATATATATATAATATATATATTATATAAATATATATATATATATATATATATATATATATATATATATATATATATATATATATATATATATAATTATTATAATATATATTTATATATATATATATATACGCGTATATTATAAGGGTAAGGGAGATAAGGGGAACTGAGTAGAAATTATAGGGGAATTAGTTTTATTGAGTGTTGTTAGGGCAAGAATATGCTGGTAATTTGGGAAAGAGTGCGTCGAGTGACTGAGCAGTTGAGAACAAGTGGCGTTTAGGAGTGGTAGAGGATTGTGGATCAAATCTTATCAATTTGAAACAAATGATTGAGAAATGAGGTAGAAGAAGATAAATTGTATATTAGGTTTTTATGGCTTTGCAACAGGCCGTATAATGGGGTTAATAGGGAAGCTCTCATGGGCAGGTTTAGTGATATGTGGTGTTGGTGGTAGGCTTTCTGAAGGGAATAAAAGTATGTATGAGGATAGTGAGAGGGTGTAAGAATAAAAATAAATGGTGTAAAGTGATTGGTTAGTATTAAATAGCGAAGTGAGACGGGGTTATTCAATTGTAAATGTATGGATGGGGTTATGAAAGATTAGAGGTGGGGGTTGGCAGGAAAGTGTTAGAATGATGGAGAGTGGAAATGAGTGAGGGTAACCCTACCTATTATCTGCGGATGTTGGGTTCTTTTGTGGCGATGCTGAATATAAGTTTGAGCAAGATTGGGTAGAGAGATTTGGCAGGGTGTGTAGAAAGGAGGGGTTTGAAAAGTAAACATAGATAAGAGTAAGGTTATGCGTGAGTGAGGATAGGCCCTCAGTGTGAAGTATGTTAGATGGTGAGCAACTGGAACAAGTGTCGATTTAAATATTTAGGGTATGTGTTTTATGAGAAGGGAAATTGGAGAGGGGGAGTGTGAGTAGGAAAGTTGTGAATGGAAGGAAAGGTGCTGGAGCAATTAAGATGGTAGTTATAAATGTATAAAAGGATACTAAATAATGGGAAAGGCGCTAGGGTTCATTGCATGAGGGTATGGTTGTTACTTGTTTAATGTATAAGTAGTGAGACTATGGTCTGGAATAAGAGTGATAGATCTAAGGTCAATGTGTTCAGAATGGACATTCTTAGGGACCTGTTAGGTGTGAAAGATTTGATAAAATGAGGAATGAAAGCGTTAGTAGTGAGTTTGTGTTGTGTGAAGAAAGGGAGGATAACGAGAGAATAAATGAAAGTATGTTGAGATGGTTTGGTGCATGTGGAAAGGTGAATGATAGTCGTTTGGTTAAGCGGATGTATAGGCGGTGAATGTGTTGGGAACCAACCAGACAGCTGGGAGCCACGAAGCAAAAAGTGAATTGACGTCAGTAAGGAATTTTGGGAGAGAAGAAAATGCGAGGTTTGGCAGAGGCGAGAAGAGGTGCATAATAGGATAGAATGGCGGGGTGTTGTACAGGGGTATGGTTGTGGCCCACTGGGCCAAGGGATGAACCTACACTTGATGTTTTACATAGTGAGGATCCGTCGCGTGTCCCGTGAAGCTCTAGGGTGGATTTTCTGATTGCATGAGTTCTTACTAATTAATGGTACAGAGGGGGCGGTAAGGCGGGCTTTCTTTTCGACTTTTGGTCATTTCTCCTACGCTTTTTGCGCGATGCTGTAAGCATCTCCCTTACTCACAATCTTGGGAAAAAAAAGGTAGATGAAGAAGAAGAAGAAGAAGATATATTTTAATTTTGGATTTTAAATTTGAATTTAATGAGTATCTTATTATCCTATATTTTGAGAATATTTTGAGTAAACTTGTATTTCAATAATTACTGTAGGTATGTAATACACCGTGTATGAATCGTAAAATAAATCCCTTCCAGCAATTTTTTAATTATTCAGTACATTAATAGTATTCCGGTTCGGCGGAATTTGGACAATTCCGCCGGAACGGAACGGAAAAAAATGTCAAATTCCGGCCGGAATTCCGGTACACCTCTAATTACGGTGCTATGTTCTGGATGAACTTGGGTGATAGCATGGTGGTAAGAACCAAGGGTGTACGGTGGAAAAAATTTCGTTTTTTTTTTTTGAAATTATATACCATTATATATATAATATATATATATATAATAATATATATATATATATATATGATATAATATAGTATATATATATATATATACTAATATATATCATATATATTAGTATATATATTATATATAATATATATTATATATATATATTATATAATAATATATATATATATAAAGAAAAAGTAATTGTAAAACCACTAAGAAATAAACAGGGGAATTAAAAATTTTTAAAAAAAATTAAGAGTTTAAGCCTCGAGACTCTCAGGAAATCAGTTAACAATAGCTTCAGACTAACAATGAAAATTACATCAAACTTAGCTGCTTTAGCAGCTCTCATCGCCACTAAAATTATATCAAGTAATGGAACAAAAGGCGACAAAAATTGATTCACTTTCTTTATGATAAGAATTTAGTTTTTTCAGATAGGTATCTTCTTGTAATTTGATCAAAATTTAAAAATACTCAAGATATATCATTTGTTTGTAGAAATGAAAAAGATTCAGTAATTGATTTAGATTTTTATCTGTAAGATTTAATAATCTTTGCCTTCCCAATCGACGATATGATCAAAATGATGAGAAAAATGCCTAAAAATGGCATTACTCTCGTTCCCTCTTCTAACTTCACTTTATGTGATCTAATCAACCTTGAGGGTCTTTAAAGTTTCACCAAATTAAGAGTTCTCACATGAGAAACAAGGAATCTATAAACTCACCAGCCACTTTCAATTTTAGAGTATTGATTTTTTAATAAAAATTTGTGAAAAGAGTATCAGGAAAACTAAAAAAATTTTCTATATCAATAAACGATTTAAGCATAAACTTGATGTCTAAGAAGTTGAGGTGAAAAAGAGATGACTTTAATATTTTCAGATATGTAGGGTTTAATTTTGATCAAATTACAAGAAGATATCCTATCTGAAAACTAAATTCTTACATCATAAAGAAGTGAATTCAATTTTTTAGTCGCCTTTTGGTTCTTTTACTTGTTAAATTTTACTTTTTATTTTTAGTTTTTATTAATTCTTTGTTAAGATTAAATTTTATTTTCATATTGTTAGTTCTGAGGAGGAGACTGAGTTAGTCTCGAAACGTAAACCATCTTAATTTTTTAAAGAAATTTTTCAAGGGCCTGTGTTATTTCTTAGTGGTTTTAAATTACGCTTTGTTCTTTACATTAATGAGAGTTTGAGTTTTGAAGGTAAAAAGCTCTTAAATTGTATTTGATATACTATATATATATAAGTATATATATTATAAATTATATTATATATATAATATATATATAATATATATATATATTATATATATATATATATATATATATACTATATATATATATATAGTATATATATATATATAAATTTATTTGATATATATATATATATATATATATATATGAGAACTGTAAAAAAAATTTCACTTTGGAAAATTTCGGGGGGGTTCTGACCCCCCACCCCCCACCGTACGCCCTTGGTAAGAACTAATGCTTGGGGGATTTTGCGCATCCCGACCCCAGCATTAGTATGTGCTTTGTCACATATGTATCTTTATAATCTTACTTGCTCTCTATGTCATTTTCGAATTCATATTTGAATCTCTTCTTCAGACAGTTTTGTCTATGCGTGGTTGCTGGCGTTTGGGTTTGGGTTTGGGGTTGGGTTTCTGTTTCTGTTTCTGTTTGGGGTTGGGTTTGGGTTGGGTCCGCTTACTAACTTGTTTTAGACGCGCTGACAGAACCTCCTCAAGGATGGCATGGATTCGTATTCCAGCGCAAAGTGTTTTCAGCCTACAGTCCAGCGCAAGTTATGGGGAAGGCATAGGGCAGGTATATATATTATATATATATATAATATTAGTATATATAGTAGATATTATATATATATAATATATATATATATATATATATATATATATATATATATATATATATATATATCCCTTCGATAACACACCTACCTTGTAGTGGTGAGGGGGTCCAGATATCCTCTAGAGTGGCATCTGCGAAGAGATGTGTGTTGGTGTTTTTGGTTAAAATTTTCCCTTCTGTTTTGGGTTATAATGCCCCCTCCCCCTTTTTATTACGTACTCCTATATTTATTTCTGATCTACCTTTTGGGTACCTCCCTCCTAAAGGCCGAGCATTCCTCCTGGTGTCAATCCCAGTACTGGCGTGGATCTTTTCTGTACTCCGCATCCCCTTGGTAAGGTAGAGCGTGGAGTGAAGGGCATATATACAAAGGAAAAACCCGGGAAGAAGGTGGAGGGTTTTTGTCATCCTACGAATACGAAGAGAAATAAAATAAAAGATGGTCCCATAAATTATCAATAAAAAATAAATAAATAAAACAAAAATGAAAAAGAAACTGCTGAGATTTTACTTAGGAAGCTTTTCTGCAGCTGTAAATCTATCAGCGACGATGTCCTTGATTAGCAAAGCATTAGTCTTTGTGCTAAAGGAAGGTAAAGTTGTTGGACCAGCCCGTCCCGTTGAATATCCGTCTGATAATGATGAATTCCCGATAAATGCGGAGCAGAATCGAAAGAATACTTGAAGATTACACAGGATGAATTGGGAAACAAGAAATTAAGGGGATAAATGAAAAAGAGGTAAACTATTAGGTTTATTCTAAGAATGCAAAAATTTATATACGAAAAGCAATCATAGATTCCGAGAGGGAAACTTTGAGTTATCTCACTTTCAGCGAATGGATTCGGTCGGTGTTTGGAAAATTCTATGATGGTCAATAGTTGGAAAAGAGAAACATTCAACAAAGAAAACTGAATCGTTAAGAATGCTTGAATCAGAAGAAACTTGGTTCGGTTGAAACTTGTACAGCGTTGCAAGAAATATTCTGAGCAAGGTGAATTATACATTGTAGTGAGGTGAAACGGATGCAATGAACATTTAGTACGCAAACTATTATTGCTTAAACTGCAATCTTCTTCTTGGACTGAGTCATTATTCTGAGAAGTAGGCGATGATTTAGCCCGCGTGTAACAACTAGATAGTAAATTGAAGAATGGGAAATTTGCCCACACAATAGTAAATCGGCAAACGGAAAATCTGAACCCCGAAATAGCACCTGGGATTGGTACCTGAAATATATGGTAAATTTTATATTTCCTGTTGACATAAAAGGTGCCAAGTATAGATTATTGAAAAGTAACCAGAACTAACTCATACCCTTGTAAACGTATGTTTTCTGAAAAGGGTTCTGCTTGATGGTCTGATGTGTTGAACACCTGCTCTCTAGTTGGTCTTCTATCTGCTGAGGTTTTGAGGTCAACACGGGAATCTGTTAAGAACATATCATCAGCCACTAATGCTTTATATGTTATGTCATATATAACAATATGGCATAAGTATTGTAGCATTACATCAAAAGAAACTCTACATGATACAGTTCTATTTTTACTTACGTCTGAGGATAACTGCAAGTTCCGCTTTGTCAGAGTTGCCTAGTTGTGTTTGTCACTTGGCAATATACTCAAGCAGTATGTTTTTATCAGTTTATTTGTTTATCTGTGATTTTATTATAACCTGTAACTGTTATCTATAGATGATATTCATAAGAAGCAGAGGAAAATTAGTACATTGGGAAAATGGGGTTAGCAATTAACAAAATTATATTGAAACCAGTTACAATGGTAAAATCACCATTACACCGTGGTTATTGAATTATAAACCGTTCTTTTGACTTTGACCTGGCCGCTCTTTGTGGAGACCCGAACCTTTGGCTACCCACCGTTGTGGGCGTCCTACACTTGGGAGTATAATCTCGGGCACTGAGCTTGTTCCGTGTGGTGCACGGATGGGCTAATGACCAAAAGGGGACATACACGGTGTTCCGGGGAACTAGCCAGAGGCCACAACCAGAGCCCTCAGCCATGGTGTAGGGTTCCAGGTTCTGTTTTTTGGACGAATTTTGGACCTGGGCTGGGATGTGCATTTTCCCTTAATGTTGTTTTTCGGATGTTTATTTTTCATTTACTTCATTGTTTTTTTTTTCCTTTTATGAATGTTTCCTCAAATTGATAACGTTTTAAAGAAAGGCGAACACCATCATCAGTCAGGTCCCCCTGACTCCTCCTTGGTCAGGTTCCAACGAGGGCTTTTATGCCCTAGTGGACGACATGATCCGTTGTGCCCATTAGTCCACTCCTACGGTTTGTATGGCTCCTGCCCCTTCCCACGCGCCAGCGTGAATGATCTTGCCATAAGCGTTTTATCTCTTTGGTCTTCCTCCTGGAGTCGAGTGTTCCCGGCCCCGTGTTGCTAGGGGACTCATCTACCACCCAGTTGGTGAATCACAATATAGAGCATCGTACACCTCCACCCACCCCCACCCGCCGAGCGCACTTCTCTAATGTGGTACCACCCGTCATCTTATGGCCCTCCTGGTACCCTGTCTGATGTAGATTCCCGATTTTTCTATCTTTGTTCCCCAACGTCAAAACTATTAACGAGGTTTAGTTCTATTAAGCTTAGTGATGCACTTTAAGGCGCCCTACGCGCCTCTGAACTTTCCGCGACCATCATGAGTAGTGGTTCTCTCTTGGTTAAGGCAGCTAAGCGATTGCAGAGTTCCGTCATAGCGCCGCTTCAACGGATTGTCGTGTGTGTCGTTTTTGAGAATCGTGTTCTTGAGCTCTGCACCTTGCAAAAAAAAAGCTTCGCCGAGGAGAGGCTAGACGGAGGCTTGAGGATGAGAAGTGTTGTACGCTTTCGCGAACTTATTCGGCCTCTCTGTCTACTGCCTCGCGGCCAACCTGTGTTCCTGCTGCTCCTATGCAGACTGTCGAATTTTGTGCATCGCGGTCTCGTTTAGGTTGTATCAGAACGGAGACTGCCGGCATCTGAGGGCCCAGCTCTTATTCCTGGGACTACTTGTCCCCTGCGTTTCCTACTTTACCATTTTGCGCACCTCTTCGTTTGCAATACGTGCCTTCCACTCCCACTCCGGGATTCCATGCTCTCCAAGAGTTTCCCTCGTTCTTCGATAGGTGCAGTAATCCCATCTTTCCACACTGACATTGTGAGTACTCCTCTACAATTGGAGAATAATAATATCGTTCATGGCACCGAAGTCAATCCTCTTAAGAGACCTGCCTCTGAGTTGCCATTTGTGTTCTCCCCTCATTAGTGTCAACCACATCTGGGGGCTAAGGATTATTCCTTTGCATATAAGACCAGTGATTTTCTGGTCTCCAACAACCGTCTGCCAGGAGTGATGGAGGGTGCCAGGTCGAAGCGCCCTCGTCGACTATTGCAGGCCTAGTCATGGCTTGAGGTGTCTGCTGCCCTCGCCCAACCTTCCCAGAATGCTGTTGCAGCCGTTACATCAACTCCCCAGGTGGGACAAGCATACTCCAGTGATTCGTTGTCTTCACCGAACTCGTCCATGGATACTTGTTTCAGCGCAGACTTGGGATGTTTCCACGTCCTTGAGGAACAGTTATCTTATGATATGTCATTGTCCCGGACCTTTCACAGCGGTATTCGAAATCACTGGATAACTCTTTGGATGCAGGCTGGTTGACAGTTCGTTCTCGTCGTGCCGAGAGGAAGGGTAGAGCTTCAGAGGTTAATCTTGATCATCCAAAACCGACCTCCCCTTTATTTAGCCTTGCTCACTCCCCCTCCCCTCCTCCCCTCCCCGCACAAGTGGACAGTTCTTTCATCGAAGCTCTGCTCCACAAAAGATAGCCCCTCTTTGTTGAAACTTTCGGAACCTACCTCCCCTGGTGGTGATTCATTTTTACTTCCCTCCGACTTACCTGAGTCAGACACTTCGACGGATAGTGTTTTATCGGAATTTCTTAGCTCCGCAGGCGTGGACCCGGCACCCTCTCCACCTAAATTTCCTGCTGTTCCACCATCGTTGGGGGGTGAAGTGGAGAAGTAGCTGGCTATTTTACATGGGGTCCTCCATGTTCCCTTACCATATCATATGATGGATCCTTCACCATCGCACACTTCTGCCTTCTTCATGACCTGCCTATGCCGTTGGGATACACTCTCCTCCGCTGGTCCTGGCCATCAGATCACTTCGGTATCAACCGAAGCATTTCTCAAACGGATAGAAACTATCATTATTCCTCGCTCATTTGAATAGGTTCTTATCATGGTAAAGATTCTTCAATTAAATTGCCAAGGATACTTCCCGAACTTTGAAGATCTTACAATTTTAATTAACGCATTCAGGGCGGCATGCATTTGTCTCCAAGAATTGCAGCTTTGCGGACATGTTTTCTTAACTCCTTCCGAATATCAACCACCACTTAAATCCTTCAAACGTGGTGCTCATGACAGAGGGGGTGCTGAGATTCTCATCCATGACTCATTCCCTCACACTCTTCAACTGACCACACCTCTACATGCAGTGGCCACCCGGGTCCTCTCTCGGAGTCCTCTACGGTGTGCTCCTTATATCTAGCTCCCATCTGCAACTGTGGGGCAGTTGAACTTCTCGCTCTCTAGAAACAACTACCCCCGCCAGGGATCCTCTTCGGAGATTTCAATATTCGTCATTCATTGTGGGGATGACGAATAATATACACAGGGCTCCTGACTTAGAAACGGCTGGATACCAGTACTTTGTCCTGTATTGATGTGTCTCTTTGTCCAGTGTCTGCGATTGATTGCTTTCGGGGGTCTCCTTTTGATCATCTATGTGGGAGTGATCGGTCTCTGTGTTCGTTCCCAAGTGCTGAGGTATTCCCTGCTTTAGAGGATATGGTACCTTCAGTTTCTTTTCGTCCATTGTTATTAATTAAGGCAGCAGAGGTCCATATCCCTTAGTCTTCGACCAGCCGCCTGTCTGCCAATCCCTGTTGCCTCCAGAGTGTTCGCAGGAGAATTGAGAAAAGCGAAAGCTTTTCTCCAATTGCAAATGCTCTCCAACAATGAACAATAAGATTATTTACAAGTCTGCAGCTGCGAGATCTCGCTGTATTAACAGCCGCACTCGCATGCTTTACATTTGTTCCTACGCTTCGAGAGTTAACTCTGACACACCTTTATCCTCGGTATGGAAGGTGGTACTGAAGATCTCCAAACGCTCTAACAGATCTCCTCCCATTGCACTTCGATTTTACCTCTGGATTTCTGATACTCTTTCGAACCCAGCACCAGTTTCCGACTTGCTTGGTTACAGTTTTTCAACCTACTCTAGTGTATCTAACTGTACTGAAAATTTTCAAAAAAAAAAAATCCGTAACTCTACACCACCTGCGGATTTCTCCCCCAAACGGGGTGAGGACTTGCCTTATAACCATCTTTTTACCCTGTTTGAGTATCGGATTGCCCTGTCGAAGTGTAGGAATGGTGCCCTTGGTCTAGATGGCATCTCATTCATGATGCTCCGTCACCTTCATCCGACGTGCTCCGAGTTCCTCTTGGATTTGTTTAATAGACTTTGGGTGGTGAATGCTTTCCCCTCCATATGTTCTACAGCTTATGTGATCTCTAAACCTAAACCTGGTAAGGATCCACACGTAGCTGATAACCGACGGCCTATTTCCCTCTTGCCACACTTGTATGCCGATAGAGAAAATGGTGACTGGTCGCCTTATTCCTGTGTTGGATGGCTTTCACGCTTTTTCTGACTTGCAATTTGCCTCGTCTTGACCATGATATCCGTTAAGCCTTTTCTGCTAATAACATGGTGCTAGCGGTATTCTTTGACCTAGAGAAGGAGTATGATACCACGTGGAGAACTGGTATCTTCGGTGTCCTCCTAAATTATATTCTTTGGGGCTCCGAGGTCAGTTGCCGCAGTTTATTCATCGACTGTTGACTAATCGCTCCATCTGAGTTCGCTGCTCTTCGGTGGTATCTCGATCTTTCATGCTGGATGAGGGAGTTCCCAATGCAGCGTCAGCGTCTAGCTTTTCGCCATCACTTTCAATGATATCGTTGACTCCATTTTGGACACAGTCAAATGCTCTTTATATGTCGATGACTTTACTTTTATGTTTCTGGAGCCCGTGTGTCACACCTTTACTTTTATGTTTCTGGAGCCCGTGTGTCACACCTTTACTTTTATGTTTCTGGAGCCCGTGTGTCACACCTTTACTTTTATGTTTCTGGAGCCCGTGTGTCACACCTTTACTTTTGTTTCTGGAGCCCGTGTGTCACACCTTTACTTTTGTTTCTTTAGTCTATGTGTCACACCTTTACTTTTGTTTCTGGAGCCCGTGTGTCACACCTTTACTTTTGTTTCTGGAGCCCGTGTGTCACACCTTTACTTTTATGTTTCTGGAGCCCGTGTGTCACACCTTTACTTTTATGTTTCTGGAGCCCGTGTGTCACAAACTTTTATGTTTCTGGAGCCCGTGTGTCACAACTTTACTTTTGTGTCTGGATCCCGTGTGTCACACCTTTACTTTTGTTTCTGGAACCCGTTGTCAAACCTTTACTTTTGTTTATGGAACCCGTGTATCACACCTATACTTTTGTTTCTGGAGCCCGTGTGTCACACCTTTACTTTTGTTTTTGGAGCCCGTGTGTCACACCTTTACTTTGTTTCTGGCGCCCGTGTGTCACACTTTTACTTTTGTTTCTGGAGCCCGTGTGTCACACCTTTACTTTTGTTTCTGGAGGCCGTGTGTCAGCTTTACTTTTGTTTCTGGAGCCCTGTGTCACACCTTTACTTTTATGTTTCTGGAGCCCGTGTGTCACACCTATACTTTTATGTTTCTGGAGCCCGTGTGTCACACCTTTACTTTTATGTTTCTGGAGCCCGTGTTTCACACCTTTACTTTTGTTTCTGGAGCCCGTGTGTGTCACCTTTACTTTTATGTTTCTGGAGCCTGTCACACCTTTACTTTTGTTTCTGGAGCCCGTGTGTCACTTTTACTTTTGTTTCTGGAGCCTGTGGTCACACCTTTTATGTTTTTGGAGCCCGTGTCTCACACCTATGCTTTTGTTTCTGGAGCCCGTATGTCACACTTATACTTTTTTGTTTCTGGAGCCCATGTGTCACACCTTTACTTTTATGTTTCTGGAGTTCGTATGTCACACCTTTACTTTTGTTTCTTGAGCCCGTGTATCACACCTTTACTTTTGTTTCTGGAGCCCATGTGTCACACTTTACTTTTGTTTCTGGAGCCCGTGTGTCACACCTTTACTTTTGTTTCTGGAGCCCGTGTATCACCTATACTTTTGTTTCTGGAGCCCGTGTGTCACACCTTTACTTCTGTTTCTGGGGCCCGTGTGTCAAGTTTACTGTTGTTTCTGGAGCCCATGTGTCACACCTTTACTTTTATGTTTCTGGAGCCCGTGTGTCACACCCTTACTTTTATGTTTATGGAGCAATTGTGTCACACCTTTACTTTCGTTTCTGGAGCCCGTGTGTCACACCTTCACTTTTATGTTTCTGGAGCCCGTGTGTCACCTTTACTTTTATGTTTCTGGAGCCTGTGTGACACCTTTACCTTTATGTTTATGGAGCCCGTGTGTCACACCCTTACTTTTGTTTCTGGAGCCCGTGTGTGTCACCTCTACTTATGTTTCTGGATCCCGTGTGTAACACCTTTACTTTTGTTTCTGGAGCCGTGTGTCACACCTTTACTTTTGTGTCTGGATCCCGTGTGTCACACCTTTACTTTTGTTTCTGGAACCCGTTGTCAAACCTTTACTTTTGTTTATGGAACCCGTGTATCACACCTATACTTTTGTTTCTGGAGCCCGTGTGTCACACCTTTACTTTTGTTTTTGGAGCCCGTGTGTCACACCTTTACTTTGTTTCTGCCGCCCGTGTGTCACACTTTTACTTTTGTTTCTGAGCCCGTGTGTCACACCTTTACTTTTGTTTCTGGAGGCCGTGTGTCAGCTTTACTTTTGTTTCTGGAGCCCGTGTGTCACACCTTCACTTTTATGTTTCTGGAGCCCGTGTGTCACCTTTACTTTTATGTTTCTGGAGCCTGTGTCACACCTTTACCTTTAGTTATGGAGCCGTGTGTCAGCACCTTCCTATTTGCTTCTGAGACCTCGTGTGTGTCAACACCTCTACTATGTTTCTGAGCCCCGTGGTTCACATATTTACTTTTTGTTTCTGGAGCCGGTGGTGTCCATCACCTTTAACTTTTGTTCTTGGAGCCCGTGTGGTCACACCTTTACTTTTGTTTCTGGAGCCTGTGTGTCACACCTTTACTTTTGTTTCTAGAGCCCGTGTGTCACACCTATACTTTTGTTTCTTGAGCCCGTATGTCACCTATACTTTTGTTTCTGGAGCCCAAGTATCACACCTTTGCTTTTATGTTTCTGGAGCCCGTATGTCACACCTTTACTTTTATGTTTCTGGAGCCCGTGTGTCCACCTTTACTTTTTGTTTCTGAAACCGCGTGTGTCACACCTTTACTTTTGTTTCTGAAGTCCGTGTGTCACCTTTACTTTTGTTTCTGGAGCCCGTGTGTCACACCTTTACTTTTGTTTCTGGAGCCCGTGTGTCACCTTTACTTTTGTTTCTGGAGCCCGTGTGTCACACCTTTACTTTTATGTTTCTGGAGCCCGTGTGTCACACCTTTACTTTTATGTTTCTGGAGCCCGTGTGTGTCACCTTTACTTTTGTTTCTTGAGCCTGCGTCACCTTTACTTTTATGTTTCTGGAGCCCGTGTGTCACAACTTTACTTTTGTGTCTGGATCCCGTGTGTCACACCTTTACTTTTGTTTCTGGAGCCCGTGTGTCACACCTTTACTTTTGTTTCTGGAGCCCGTGTGTCACACCTTTACTTTTATGTTTATGGAGCCCGTGTGTCACCTTTACTTTTGTTTCTGGAACCCGTGTATCACACCTTTACTTGTTTCTGGAACCTGTGTGTCACACTTTTACTTTTATGTTTCTGGAGCCCGTGTGTCACACCTATACTTTTGTTTCTGGAGCCCGTATGTCACCTATACTTTTATGTTTCTGGAGCCCATGTGTCACACCTTTACTTTTGTTTCTGGAGCCTGTATGTCACACTTTTACTTTTATGTTTCTGGAGCCCGTGTTTTACACCTTTACTTTTGTTTCTGGAGCCCGTGTTTCACACCTTTACTTTATGTTTCTGAGCCCATTTGTTACACCTTACTTTGTTACATGACGCCCGTGGTGTCACCTATTCTTTTGTTCTGGAGCCCGTTGTGTACCCCTTTTATCTTTTTGTTTCTGGAGCCCGTGTGTCACACCTTTACTTTATGTTCTGGAGTCCCGTGTGTCACACCTTTACTTTGTATTTGAAGCCCGTGTGTCACACCTTTACTTTTATGTTTCTGGAGCCCGTGTGTCACCTTTACTTTTGTTTCTTGAGCCCGTGTGTTACACCTTTACTTTTATGTTTCTGGAGCCCGTGTGTCACCTTTACTTTTGTTTCTGGAGCCCGTGTGTCACTCCTTTACTTTTGTTTCTGGAGCCGTGTGTCACACCTTTACTTTGTTTCTGGAGCCCGTGTGTACCCTTTACTTTTATGTTCTGGAGCCCGTGTGTGTCACCTTTACTTTTTTGTTTCTGGAGCCCGTCACCTTTACTTTTATGTTTCTGGAGCCCGTGTGCAACACCTCGAGCGTCGAGTTTAGTTGGCCATCTTTACTTTGTTTCTGGAACCCAGTGTTCACCTTTAACTTGTTTCTGGAGTCTGTGTGTCACACCTTTACTTTTATGTTTCTGGAGCCCGTGTGTCACACCTATACTTTTGTTTCTGGAGCCCGTATGTCACTATACTTTTAATGTTACAATATTGATCCGTGTTTCACACCTTTACTTTTGTTTCTGGAGCCCGTATGTCACACTTTTACTTTTGTTTCTGGAGTCCGTGTGTCACACCTTTACTTTTGTTTCTGGAGCCCGTGTGTCACACCTTTACTTTTGTTTCTGGAGCCCGTGTGTTACACCTTTACTTTTTTTTGGAGCCCGTGTGTCACCTATACTTTTGTTTCTGGAGCCCGTGTGTCACACCTTTACTTTTATGTTTCTGGAGCCCGTGTGTCACACCTTTACTTTTGTTTCTGGAACCCGTGTGTCACACCTTTACTTTTATGTTTCTGGAGCCCGTGTGTCATACCTTTACTTTTATGTTTCTTGAGTCCGTGTGTCACACCTTTACTTTTGTTTCTGGAGCCCGTGTGTCACACCTTTACTTTTGTTTCAGGAGCCCGTGTGTCACCTTTAATTTTATGTTTCTGGAGCCTGTGTGTCACACATTTACTTTTATGTTTCTGGAGCCCGTGTGTCACACATTTACTTTTGTTTCTGGAGCCCGTGTGTCACACCTTTACTTTTATGTCTCTGGAGCCCGTGTCACACCTTTACTTTTATGTTTCTGGAGCCCTGTGTTACTCCTTTACTTTTATGTTTCTGGAGCCCGTGTGTCACACCTATACTTTTGTTTCTGGAGCCCGTGTGTCACACCTATACTTTTATGTTTTTGGAACCCGTGTGTCACACCTTTACTTTTATGTTTTTGGAGCCCGTGTGTCACACCTTGAGCGTCGCCTCCAGTTGGTCATCAATAAAATCACTGACTGGCGCGATTCGCATGGATTTCGGTTTTCCCCTTCTAAAACAACGGCTGTATTGTTTCGGAAGAAGGGTGGGAGGGGTAACCGCCTTCTTCCCCAGCCGACTCTCGCCTTAAGTGGAGAACCCGTTCCGGTAGTGTCAGAAATCAAATTCCTTGGGCTCGTCTTCGATGAAGACCTTCTTATACTCCACATATTGTGCACCTGAAAGCTCAATGTTCCAAGGTTCTTGACCTTCTCCGTCATCTCGCCGCATAGCCTTTGGGGGGTTGGGGGGGCCGACCGCAGATCCCTCCAGCGCCTACACTCCGCTCTGGCTTTGTCCAAATTACACTACGGAAGTGTTGTGTATGGTCATTCCTCGGCCACCTTACTTCGGACTCTTGATCCTGTTCAAAATGCAGGCCTTCGGATCGCTTTGGGCTACGGGCGTATTCTCTAAAATGGCCACCGCGGAGTTGGCGCATCTAAGGTTTTCCCGGACCGCAACTTTAACTCGGCCACTCTCTCATTCTGCCCCAACATTCACGGCGGAGCTTGTTGCCATTTTAATGGCACTCTGTAGGATTCTTTTTATGACTGTAGATTCCTCATGTGATTTACTCTTGACTCTCGTAGGGCTATACAGGCCCTTCAGGTCCTCTATCCCCCAAAAATCCTCTGGTGTTGGTTATTCAACGATTCCTCCATCGACTTCACACCAGAATGAAGCAGGTCACTTTGTATACAGGATCCCCTCCCATGTGGAGGTGGCTGGCAACGAAACGGCTGACAGAGAAGCCAAGGTGGCTTCAACTGATCGCCACCGATTTTCGAGTTTTATTCCCCTTAGCATTTAAAGAAACCTTTTTAAAAAGTAATTATTTTATATTTAATGTGCATTCTTATAATGTATATAAATTTTATGCTTCATACATTTAATTTTTATTTTTTGTTTTATTTTTATTATTGATTTGTGCAGACCCTCCTTGGCGATGCTGGTGAAGAAGAAAAGGGTTCCAAGATGAAAAGTAGTTCAAGTAGCAGACCTCAAACAGTAACGCTTGATCAAACCATTAAGAAGAGTCCTCTAAAACATCTCAGTTGCAGATTTTGTAATTTTAGTTTTAAAAGCAATGGTGAGTTGAAAAGTCATTTAAAGATACATGACAAAAAAAAGTTTAAATGCGGACATTGCAATTATGAATCTAATTTTAAATCTAGCCTAAAAAAGCATTTACTAATTCACAGCAATATGAAATTGTTCAAATGTGCTTATTGCTCCTATCGTTGTAATAGGAAAGGAGACTTAAAAAGACATATGCTTGTGCATCGAAATATAAAGCTATTTAAATGTGCTGAGTGCAGCTATGAATGTAATGATAAAAGAGATCAAAAAATCCACTTGCTAAATCATGAAAATATAAAATTATTTAAATGTTCTGAGTGCAGCTATGAATGTAATCGGAAAGGAGACTTAAAATCACATATGCTTGTGCATCGAAATATTAAGCTATTTAAATGTTCTGAGTGCAGCTATGAATGTAATGATAAAAGAGATCTAAAAATTCACTTGTTAAATCATGAAAATATAAAATTGTTTAAATGTTCTGAGTGCAGCTATGGATGTAATCATAAAGGAAGCTTAAAATCACATATGCTTGTACATCGAAATACAAAGTTATTTAAATGTTCTGAGTGCAGCTATGAATGTAATCGAAAAGGAAAGCTAAAAATCCACTTGCTAAATCATGAAAATATAAAATTGTTTAAATGTTCTGAGTGCAGCTATGATGTAATCAAAAAGGTAGCTTAAAAATTCACTATAATGCCTGTGCATCGAAATGTAAAGTTATTTAAAATGTTCTGAGTGCAGCTATGAATGTAATGATAAAAGAAATCTAAAAATCCACCTGCTAAATCATGAAAATATAAAATTGTTTAAATGTTCTGAGTGCAGCTATGAATGTAATCGGAAATATTACTTAAAAAGACACATCATGCGTAAGCATGTTCCGAGTGCAGTATTTCTATGAAAGAAAGATCGCTATTAAAAAGGCCACATATTTAATAGCAAGGAAATATATAACGAGTAACAACCATAATTAGTGAAGAGCGAAAATGGCGCTGCAATCGTTCTTATGAAATTAAAGAACAATTAGTGATTAGTAAAGTGATTATGGAAAACAGTAGAAGAGGTCCAAAGAATTTTTTTGTTATGGATGGCGGCGGAGCGGAGCCGGTAAATCTTTTAGCGGCTCCGGCTCCGACTCCGACTTCAGTTCTTAATTATAATTTCATCTCCATTTACACATATAATTAATTCTGTAAATTATAAAAAATTTATGGTATTATTAATAAAATTGGTTAGTGACGCCTTTAATTTGACTATATTTAAAATTTGGAAAATATTTTGTTTAATTTTTTTTTTTTTTAGATAAAATAAATTTTAATTTACTTTCTTCCTAACTTTTAAAAGTTCCTCTTTGAATTATATGAACATTTGTAATATCATTTTATTTAAAACCGTTTTCTTAAAAATAAATCCCCTTTAACGTTGGGCTAGGTCCGATTTTATTATTTTTAAATCTGAAGATAAGCACTCGACACGCTCACTCACTTGAGTGTGAGGCAAAGGATAATAATTTTAGGATAATGAAGGATTGCCTCTGTAACTGTTAACATTCATTTCCAGTCGATTTTTGTTACGACTTTTAATGCCTTATTTAAATAAGGATTTTTGGGTTGAAGAACTTTTATTGAATGATTGTCATTTTTCAATCTCTTCTGCGTGTTCCAGTTGGTCCCATTGCCTATCAACATTGGCTTCATCTTTACCTGACAGAATACCACAAGAAAGAATTCCTGAAACTGATGAACTATCTGACTCCGACTTGGGATTCCTCTTCGGTAGTGTCATTCATTATAAGTCTTAGCTCACAAAGAGCATACCTAGCCTTTAATATCAGATGTTCAGTGTGAAGAAGATGTTGAACTATGGATCAACATAGATGGGCGGGAAATATTTTGATATTGGTTAACATTCCTTCATTTTCTCCCTTCTTTCACGGAATTTTTGTCATTTGCTAAAATCTCTCCTTTGTTTTCTAATACATTAATTAAATACTTCCATTTTCTATAACAATTTTCAGTAGTCAAATCCTCTGCTTGAATTTTCTTTGTTGCAAGGGAAGGATATTTTAATAATTCTACGAGGGTTTCAAATTGCTCTCGTTGACCGTTGGGGAGGATGAAATTTCAGGTGTACCTCACTTTCCTAGCTTGACACATTAAAACTTCCCTTAATTTTTATGCACGCACTTTTTGCTATTTGTCTGGCCTTGTTTATAAGATCTGCTGCAAGAGTATTGTAAAGTGTGAACTCGTCACCTCATTCGTGCACTCAATATTAATGTCATTGGAACATACTCTTTTCATATTCTTATCATGTTAGTTCTGAAAATCAATTAGTACTTATTCGTTTTGACATTCAATAAAATCTGTATCACATTCACCAAGTTCTTACTCACTGTCCTCATTTAATTTTTCAAAAGTACTGATCATATTTGATGCGTTATCCTTAATTACCATGCTCAGGGAAAGCAGAAATAACATCTTTAGAAGAAATTACTTTACTAGTCATTATTTGGAGGAGGATGAATAGCTCTGAAATCCTCTAAGGTGGATTTAAAGCAAAGGTGTGTCAGAAGATACTAGAGGAGGGAAAGTGGAAGGTGTGTCAGAAGATACTAGAGGAGGGAAAGCGGAAGGTGTGTCAAAAGATACTAGAGGAGGGAAAGTGCTTGAAAGGAAGTGTCGGAAGGAGAACCAATAAGATTATTGCATTTTCTACGAAAGAAAAAGTTTTTAGTGTCGAGGAGAATATAATTTGCACGATTCCGGGGCTGAAATATAAGTTGCGTGTGGTTTCTAGAGGCTGAAGAAGGTAATTCCGAAGGCAACGTCGTCCCCCTGACGAAGAGCACGAGAAGGAGCAGAGTTAAACCAAGACTTGTTAGGTTTAGTTGAAGGCAAAGATTATGGAAGGTACCCTTCTATGCCAGAGAAGACTTGAAGATAAAAATAGGTTACTAGATAAAGAAAGTGATGGAGGAACCTTGAGGAAGGAAGAAGTAGTGGATGAGGATGTAGAGTTACGAAAGGTCTAGATGTTGGGTTATTCCGAGGACAGCAGGGACGTTCACCAAAACTGCTGAGGTCAGAATAAAAAAAATGGTAGGCTAATTTTAAAAAACTGTAATCTTGAGGACATTATAAGGAAAGCCATTGGTGTGAAGGGTTGAAATCAACCAAGAATGATGATTCGGCAAAGTTGAAGGAAGATGTGCTTCAATTGTGTTTACGAAAAGTCGAAGAATTTGTTTATTGTCGTGGAGTTAGATACAGATATATATGAAACAGATAAATTAAGTAGTAGATTTAAAGGATAGCTTGATCATAATGTAAGAAAATTCGATAACTAAGGTCAGAGGGGATAACAAAGAAGCCTTGGTGAAAGCTGAGGATTTAGATACAGTAAGAGGCAACAGATATTTGCTGTCATGCAGTTCAATAACACTTCCACGAGTTCGGTTATGAATAGAGATTAGGTTTAAGGCCAGGAGGAGGGGTGATGTTCACAATGTGGAAATTAGGGTAAAGACCTCAAAGATAGCAGAAATTTATAAAAAGATTTTGTATCAGAACAGGATGACAACTTCCGGGCGTTCGTCACCCCCAAAAATGGAGTGATTATCAATACCAGTACGTGTGGTCCGCCTTCTTTGTAAGACGGTCGGGTGGTCCGTGCATTAACCAATATATATATATATATATATATATATATTATAATATAATAGTATATAAATTATATATATATATATATTTTAGTTGTACAACTCACGGCGCAAGCCCATTCAGGGAGGGTGTGTGTGCACGCCAAAATTTCATCCGCTAGCGGAAATTACGCAGCAGATGAGCACAGCGCAGGCTTAAAAGTGAGGGAGATTAAATTCAGCAGGAAACCACAGAAGATGGAAAGAGAATTCCACAGATACAGTAGGTGGCAGGAAAAGAAGGAAGCACCGCAGCGAACAGACTGAGTTAAACAATATCACACAAAACTCTGGCAAGCACAACAATCTCTTGTGCTACGGGGCGTCCGTAAGTGTTGTACGCGAGCAGTTAGTTCCCGTCGAACACCTGCCGCGCGGTACCTATAGAAAAGAGATACAGTACTAACATCGCGCCGCATAAGATAGAGGGTCAAGTGAACTGGAAAGTACAGAACAGTTTTATAAGCCTTTAGGCTTTTGACTCGACATTGTCCAAAAGCCGGGTGAAAGAACCCCCAGATAAAATAGAAGTACTCCATACAAGGCGGATGAGACCCTTATTAACTAGAGTAACTGAGAAGGTGGAAAAAAAGCTGGTAGTTCTAAAAGAAATCCCAGTTTTTGAGACCGCCCTACGCAACCGTTGTGATGTACGGTTCCAAGACCTTTTTTTTTTATGCTAGGGTAAGGTTGTTTATTATTGTCAACAGGAGAGACAGAGAACCGTCGAAGATATAGGAAAGTAGAAGGTGTTTTAGAGGGCAGATTTGTAGAAGTTGAGTTTTTAAAAGAATTGAATTTCACAAGGGTTGAGACCCCAATCGTAAATTCTATCCAGTCAGCGAGAATAGAATCGGAAAGATTAAGGACGGAGAGCAATTCTAGAAGTAAAAGAAGGGAGCAGAATTGAAATGAGTTAAGAGTGAAGGGTCGAGTCATCGCTATATGACACAAGAGAGCCAGATGGCGAAGGTGAGAAGATCATTAAGTCGCATAGGGATGGTGTAAGAGTTGAAATTATCCGCGGAACACCACTATTGAGAGAAAAAACAGAAAAGAAGTTCGCTCCATCAACCACAGCAGATATTGAGCGACTTAAAGAAAGCTAGACAAATAAGGAAAATGAGAGATTGAGCAACCGATGGCCAAGAGCTTTCATAGCGCACTGATCGTCCATAAACCCGTCAAGGATCTTTGGATAATGTCAAGTGCACCACAGCAAGCTCCCGTAGTTCCTAAGGGCGGAAAACATAAATCGGTAAGATAGGAATATATCACCAGTAGACCTTGAACGCAGAAAGCCGTACTGCGATCGGAAAGAAGAGAGAATGAGATTCCAGATGGCTAAGAAGTGACAGTTTAGGAAGTGTTTTCAACAACGATCTTAGATATGAAACAAGTGAAGAACTATAGGGCATAGTAGAAGATCAGAGCGGCTCCTATTTTCGGGAACTAGTTGGACATGTGCGTGCTTCCAGAGCATATGGAAAGTCTGTAGTATTGAATACATAGAGAATAGTTGAAGAGGGTGGGTCAGCAATAAAGCACATTCCTTCAAAACTCGGGGAGGTATGCCATTCGGGCCACCCGCCTTTTTAACGTTCATAGATCTCAGGAGCCATGCACCCGATCAAATTAATCACAGGCAAAGAACACTAGAAGAGGAGGAGGAGGAGAAGGAAGGAGGAGGAATGCCAAGAACGTCCCAGTGGTTGGAGTTAGAGGAAATAGAGGCCCGAAGAGATTCGGCCTTTCCAGTTGGAGAGTGTAGCAACAGGAGCCATCAGATCGAATATAGAGGGGCAAAAGATGATTTAAGAAGTTGTTAGATGATTTTTTTGGGCAAGATGCCAGAGAGATTTGTAGTAGGAGAACCAAGGAGGGTAGCGCACTTTCGTTTGATGAAAACCCGCTTGCTCGTCGAAGAGTATATTGCTGCAGCGATTTCTAGCTGAGTGAAAATTATCGAGAGTGATAGGAGAGCCAGATTTTTTTCTACTCCCGAGTACGCGCTGTCTCTAGCCTGAATTGGAAGAGAAAAGACAGATCGAACCATGGATTATTGAGGAGAGATAAGAATTTACTCGAAGAAGGAATGAACCTGCTCAACCCGTCAACGATTACATCTCCCACCTTAGTGGCAGAAGCCGAAGGTGCATCAATTGAAGCAGTCATACCAATTATAGTTAGCGTAGAGCCGATGCAAGGTCCTCCCCGCGTCAAAAGTGCCTAGAAAAACGCATAAGGCAGGATGAAGCTGTTGGAGAAAATATTAAAATTAGAGATATAAGGTTGTGGTCCGATTTCCAATAGAGCGAAAATGGTGTATTATTAGAGAGAAGGATTAGTGGTGAACACATGTTCAAGAGGTGTGTTCAAGACTGGTTTGGACGATCCGAAAGGTGTGTAGGTTTTGATCTAGTTGCTCTAGACATCGAAGAATGCTGACATGATTTCAGCCTCCTCCCCCCTAAACAGTATGAGAAGGACCCCAACCATCAGTGTTTTGTACATTGAAATCCCCTAATAGGGACCTCAGTATTTGGATGAGAACATAAGTCTCGTGAGAATCGACTTTGTAAATATAAGAGAAATCTGTTCTTATTCTTTGACCAGAAGCGCACAAGATTATTGTAGTAAGGAAGAAAGATTTTGAGCCAAAAAACATCGAAGTAGAGATCGAGATTCACAGAGACGTGTTAGTCGGGAATATAAGTTAATAGGGCAACACTCCTACCCTTCAGGGCGGAAATTAGGAAAATAATATAGTAAGTACATTAAACAGTTAGAGGATGAATTCAGATCTGATGCTCAGACAAGCAAAAGGTTGGGTTAGATATGAGAGGTGATACCACAGAGGCGAAAGTAGATTTAAGCCGGGATGTTGCGTAAAGTTAATGTAAAGCCCTGCTACGCAAATCGTGGCACTTTCCACACACCAACACACACCGACACACCCACCAATAAGAAACATAGACAAAAGAGGCAAAAAAAAGAGAAAATCGGATAAAAAATTAACACATCACTAAATACTAAACGTTGAAAATTGGATAAATTAAGTAAAAAATACTACATACAATGAAAAAATAAATTTAAAACTAATATTAACTAATACGGGTTGGCAATATTAAAATTTGTTAAAACAAAAACTAAAAAAATGAAAAAAAAAATTTAAACTAACACCATAAGTCGTAGGAATTTTTAAAAATGTCGAAGGGTAATAAATGAGTTAATTACCGAATAAATTTAATAAAACGTTCAAATTAAAACAAAAATGATTTGGATAAAACGCGACATGAACTTCACTAACCATAGCAAGCAAACATAATAATAAGATACATAATAAAGATAAACTGTCAACAAGCGAGCACATTTCAAAAACGTCTACACAAGATTAAACATTGCTTGGTAAGGCGGCCCACGCTCCCCTCCTTACGAGAAGCGTGCTATCCGGAGATGCTGTGACACCACGGCCGGCCTAGTCCAGATATCCGTCAGAATAAGAGTATCGAAGTTACGTCTGATGTTCGTTAGGTCCGAGTAGTCTAGTAAGAGGTGTCTAATATCGTAATTTATCAGGGAGAGGCATCTTAGACAGTGGGGGGAGTGATCGTTGTGGAATGTAAATTTATAATCCTGAAGTCAGGGATGGTCAGAGACGGCACGGGACATGCATCCCTCTGGTTTGACGGTACAAGGATTGTACTGTGGGAGATATTTCGGGAGGATGCGCTTTAAGATGATGAGATGTTAGCCTATTTCGTTCGTCTGAGCAAACATTATTTTATAATGATACGTACTTTAAAATACAAATAAATTACAGGAAAATATTTATCGCTACTAATAACATAGCAGGGAATGCATTTTTACTGTCGATCAAAATTAATTGATCAAATTTTCTTGGTAGGAAAGGCTGATTAATATTTATTTTACTCATTTGGGTTACAGCCTTAAATAAGTAATGGAGCATTTGGAGTATTTTAAGCATTTCTTCTTCATGAACATAGCCAAGGTTAGATTTGCTGCACCCTTTAAATCAGTCCTTCTATTTGCGGAGGAGACTGATTTCCCAGATCCTTTAAATTCTCAATGGACTCTTTACGTATTTTTTTTGATAATTATAGATGTAAATCAAGAAGATTGAAAAATGCGTTTTTTAAATGTTTGAGGGCTGCAAGAATCATTTTTTTTTCTAGAACGATCCTAATCTTTCAATTTAGGGTGTATAGGGTTGGCTTTAGAATTAAAATCACATAAAATTTTCATTTATTACCAAAATTTTTTTCTTTAACAATTGCACATTGGGAATTACATGCTCCGCCGATAAGTTAATGATATTTTTCTCCCGATATATTCTTTTGTGGC
This sequence comes from Trachelipus rathkii, assembly GCA_015478945.1. Taxonomy (NCBI): domain Eukaryota; kingdom Metazoa; phylum Arthropoda; class Malacostraca; order Isopoda; family Trachelipodidae; genus Trachelipus; species Trachelipus rathkii. The sequence goes on from JABUQX010021936.1 coordinate 50,885, forward strand.
CGATCGAAGGTTCAAATAGCTTCAAGATTTAATGTGTAATTTCTATATTTTTTCTTATTTTATATGGCACAAAATAAAAATTCTTTTAATAAATATTATATATAAAATATATATATATAGTTTATATATAGTTATTATATATATATATTTATATATATATATATATATATATATATTATATATAGTATATATATATATAACATAGGGCGTCGCCAGCTTCCAACTTAGGGGGGGGCAGCTAATTTTAAGAGCTTATCTATATTATATATTATCTATATATATAAATAATATATTATATATATATATATATATATAATATAAATAATATATATATATATTAATATATATATATATATAATAATATATATTATATTATATATATAATATATATATATAAATATATAATATTATATAAATTATATAATATATATATATTATATATATATATTATATATATAATATGTATATATAATATAATTGAATAATATATATAAATTATAATATATATATATAATATTAATAATATATATTAGTAGCATTTAGCACTAGCCAAACTCGAAGGCTGATAGAGCAAAACGATAAGGAACATTTATTGTTAAATAAGCTATGTTGGATGACGCTTCGTTTCAAGTTACGGATGATGTAAGGTAAAACCACGTGATGTTGTTTGACGGAGCAAACATTGTGTGTGGGGTGATTTCTGTGTGCAAACCGTTTCCAGTACATGAGGTGCGCTCTTCGTCCTTTCGTTGCCGCATCGTAACCATTATCAATGTACGGTTAAACTGGAAAAATGTAGTGCCATTCGTAATCGCCTACACTGTACGAATCAACGATGAATTGGAAAGGTAAGGTATGCGTGTGTCCGAAGGAAACGTTAGCTTACACGCATTGTACGCAAGACGCAAAAACACATTAAAAATTGAGTAACCTAAATCGTCGGTAACCTACATGCGACGCGTCACATCACAACATAAATCAGTGGACATCAATACGTTTTAATATGCTTATATCTAAAAAACACAATAGGTTTTAACAATATGTCCTTATCGTTTGCTCTATCAGCCCTCCGAGTTTTCGCAGATTTTGAATCACCTGTATATATATAATAATATATATATTATATATATATATATATATATATATATATATTATATATATATATATATATAATATAATATATATATATATTAATTATATATTAATATATATAGTATATGATATATATTAATTAATAGAGAAAAAATAAAGACTAGAAAAATTTGCAGCTTCATTTCATTTTCAATATTTTGAAAAAAAATATATTTTAATTAAAACAATAGAATATCAAATACTTTATGCAATGATTTAAATACGCTTGATTGTAGCAGTGCAAAATTGATATTATAAAAAAGTAATTTCCTTGGTTCAACGCAAATTTATCAACTACTGTATGAAATAAAATAATTATAACGCCAAACCAAATTTTCTGTGTTAACACTCATCATAGCCAGATCGTTTAACTGTTGATCTTCCATAGTTACTTCGAGCCAGTATTGATCATTCGCAGAGTAAACTGAAAGATGTTTCTACCGTAACTGGTGTGCATGGCGGGCGAATAGTATCATCAAAACCTTTTCGTCGACGGAAAGAAAGGTTCAGCCCTCCTTAAGACTGGGAGACAAACAAGATCTTTTTATTCATATATCCTTCTATGTCCTTCCCAAACTGTACCTAAGTCTAGCTCTCTTCTATGCTCTAAGGTAAAAACTAATAAAATGAAGCTGTCTTTTCCTTTAACTCATCGATGTTTTGATACATTTGGAAAGGATGTGTAGATATGTCAATGCATAAGGAGGTGTATTTTCAGTAGAAAACCGTAATTCAGCAGAGGTTATAGAATCTAGATACGAAGTTATTAAGGATCTCCAGAACTCCGTGAGATTTGTTGCTGGAGGCTTCTGCGGTTCTGCTGCCTACCAAAAATCCGTGGTATATCCAGATCAAGTCCCAGTTCTCGGCGATTTGCATTAGCTTTCTTTTTAAACTTCTCGGTGAATTTTCTTCCATCTTTCCGATGCCCTACCATTTTCCACAATTTGAATGTGGCTACGAAGTTGACGAATACCAGATTTGTTGATTGGAGAGATTCACAACTCTCTAACCCGAGAGTACCCGCGATCAATATCATAGCATGCTGAATGACGACTTACATCGTTGATGCAACTGACAATGCCTTTTCATGTGATGTATTTCCCATGGAAAGGATTCATACTGCGATATCGTAACAAAGTGGCTCCTTATAACCTTGATGCACTGGTTTATCAGACGATCTGATTGGCATAGGTTGGGAATGTTTGGGCATAATTTCTTCTCAGGAACCACTCTTCTCGAAAAACGTAATAATACTTTATAGTTCCCAAATATTGCACGATTTCTGGTATTTGTTTCAAATCATTTACTACGATTGTTGTGTGAAAGCAATGAAAAACAATTGCTTGGACACTCCTTCTTTGCCAGATCACGAAACAACATCGAACCCAAGCCACGCATCTCGGAATCTAGTTCTTTGGTCGTGAACAAAATCGTCAATGACTTTGCATGGTTTTTGCTCAGCACTTCAGTTCTACAAGGCCAATAAATTCTCTTTGACTTTCATCGGACTCTTTGTTCTCGAAATAAGATCAAGCCATTCAATGTTCTTCCAGAATATCATTCAGATCTTAACAGAAAATCTCATTTTCCAACGCTTCCTTTTACTGTTACGAGTGTTCTCCTTATAGTAGTACCACATAGAGATGATCTCATTCTGAACTTGAACTGATTGGTATGTGGCGATTTTTTGTCCCTTTTCAAAATGTTGTAAGATGACTGATCCTCGCGAATATTCTATTCGTTAAGCGTTCACGAATCTTGCTAAACACTCCAGCCATGCAGTGTATCGCTGAACGCGAGGCTGGGGATGAGCAATCCGAAGCGGCAAGGTTCAGTCGCACGCGCTAGCAGCGAAATAATATTGTCACATCCTAGAAGTAGAGACGAATTGTAAAATATATTTTCTCGATGTATGATTATGTCTTAAGAGAATCAGGTTGTTTGTGGGCCATAATTAATGAGGTTATGTCACGGAAGAGTCCCACGACGTCACTGTGCTAAGATAAAGGATATAAATTAAGGACAGAATTTCTCAGAGACGCAATTAAGTCAGCACAACACTTAATTGAGTAAGTTATACATTGGAGTAGCCAATATACAAATTGCAAAGATGAAACGTGGACTTTTCATAATATATGGAAAAGGCTCTGTATTAATTATATAGAAGACACATACGACCCTCTGATCCTCTTGACCTATCCTAATTTCATAGTGGACACACTAAAAATGTATGCAGAATAAAGACCCTTGTCAATGAATCACAGCGTCCACTCTTGAGGGGCGGCCATGTATAAGTGCCTCATTGGCGGCTCGCAATGGGTGACTAGGTACATTACCAACCATTACAGTGCAAATCGATACTTTCCTGCCTCCTTTGAATGTGCTATCGGACATGCTTCAACATAAAAAAAATTATGAAGTTTCTAGCCTGTGAGAAGCTCCAACATACTTTGTAGTACCTTGTAGTTGCTCTTTTTATTTAATTTCAGTCGATTTACATAGAAAGGAAGAAAAGATCGCGTCATGCGGATTATGTCACCTGATCGAGTCTCAATTTTCTTATAAGTTGTACGTCGCTATTCTTATGCTAAGGATACTGACCTGAGCACAGAAGAACAAATTATATAAAGTCAAAGAGCAAAAAGATGAATCTACTCTACGAAGTTAATCGGACCGATAATTCTGTACTGATATATTTCAGAGGGTGCGCAGGCTGGATAAAGGGGAGTAAGGAAGTTACATTAAGCCAGTTAAAATACTGACGAAGACAACAGGTGAAGGAGCTATTTGCCTCTTTGTTGTTCCGCTCATTAGTGATGACGATTTGGGTAAAGGCTTATTATCGTTGTATGTTCTCACACACGACGCTAGAGGATTTCCTCGCATGTTCATATCTAGATCTCTTTGCTATTATCAATTTTCATGGCATAACAAGAATATCAGTATTTCTATTTATTGTATAAACTATATATTTTCTCTTTCTCACCAAGCTATTAGTATTCACAGTATAATATAATTTGACTAATATTATATAAAGTATGCGCTAATAATGTTTGAATTGCAATAGTTTTAATAGTAGTGTAGGTGTGGTCTATATACGGCATACATATAGCTGACTAATATTAACTATATAACTAAGCTGCAATATTTATTGTAGTATGTGTCTTGCATATTACTCTAGGAAGGAGACTACGTGGCAAATCATTGGGTTGATGGTTGAACAGACTAAAATTAAATGATAGCTCTACAACAAGAGATAGTACTCAAAGAACAAAAAAGGTAAAGTTGAGAAATAGACACATTATGATATGTATTGGAGAAAAATCAATGTATTCTACCTTTGTCACTTGGAATAAGTAAAGTTGATTTTAGATAATCGTTCTTGTAATATGCGTATGGAACCGCATAACGTAATTCCTACATGTAGGACAAAGTAAATGTTATTGAGTAGTGCTAAGCCAGAAATCAACTGTAAATTCACATGATCTTCTCACTCAAATTGATAACATAGTACTATAGAGTGATATATTATAAGAAGAGCAAATTATTATCAGGTAAAACGATGTACATCCAAAGCAAAGTCGACCCCCCCCTATAATGGTGTCAACAAGTGTCTTATGTATTAAGTTGAACCAATTACTTTTTACATCTGAGGGCGTTGAGCTATGCACATGTATAGGAGAAGACGTCTTAACGCGACACCTGGAGATAAAATATCCAGAACTGTCGTACGATGTGATACCTTATACGCCTTTAAAAACATCTTGGAAGTTGGAGAGATATCAGAACATGAGAGAACAAAAAAACATCTATGAAGTATAATATAAAATTTACATGCACAATTGAAAAAGGCATAAGGAATTGGAATTAGGCGAGCAACTGCAGACTTTCTTATCGATACGAATTTTAAAAAAGAGACCAATTATAGGATAAATGTGATAGAGAAGACTCGGAATATATTCGGAGAGAGTCAGAGGAACACTGATTAGAGAGAGTTGATTGACGCGAGTGAACTACCGTATAGACTGCTAATATCTTAGGTATGTTGGGCGCTGGGCTACTTGCGCGGGTGACTAGCAGTGAGGTTATGGGCCGGTGCTTGCGACCCACAATAATTTCATCTACCTATAGAGTATACAGGCGATAGTTATGGGATACCAACGTCACACACCTTCTTCGGTGGTTGAGACCCGTATAACAAAGTTTATGATACGAATATGTGAGTATACAATATGTATTAGAGCAACTAATATGCATTGAACTAAAAGTGAACCAGAAATCAATTCTCTCATTTATTAGTCAAATATGCCTTTCCATAGTTAGAGCCCTTTGGTTCCATTTAGTAATGTAACCTGTATGTACAAAGATCTATTCTTACAGTCAGGCTATGAGTAACAGAGATAACTAGTAGTCATCATAAATAAGTACAGGTTATTAATTACCTCCAACTGAAGTTTATATCAATATATATATTAAGAATTGCCTATAGCAAGTAGTACCACTCTTCTTAGTGAAGTTATAAAATATGCCAAATAGGATTTATGATAGCATTGACGGTTCCTTAACAATTATAGGCCTTTAATAAGGCAAACATAACTTTAGAATCAGACGCTTTTGAACGAGACGTATGTGTGGAAATAGTATAGCGCATACTTATATGTTCTATACTTAGAGTGTAGGGCATAAATTCTCTTTTGTATTTTGAAATGAGTGGGTTATGCAAAAAAGAGTATTTGTCTGAGGGCCTTCTTGCTCAGTTCCAATCTCAGTAGGTTTCTTAAGAAATACGCAAGATGCCAGCCCCTCCTCCTTGCTTTTCGCGAGATTTTTTAGAATAAACGCTCTATGGAGTGATGCGAATCCAGTAAAATATTCTGTGTGCTTGAAGAAGAAATGTGTTCCACGTGATGTGCTCTAGGAGTCATTTTGGGGTTGCTTTACGCTCAATTACACTCTTCAAATTACGATTTACATCCCGTAGGGAATGTTTTGGATAAGTTTTCAATACGACAAACGATAGGGCCATATGATCAGGTGATCGATGGTTGTCTGATTCACGATCACTTGGAGGATCTTCATTTCAAACGCGAAAGCTGCGAGAGCTGTGATCTGAATTTATATGACTCGAGAGAAGACTCTCTGATAGAAGAAAACGAGAGACAGAGAGAGATTCGCGGAAACGTGTGTTCTTCAAACGAAGTACTTTCAAATTGAGAAGAATTTTCGTCAGAGTGAACCATGAGGAGCCTTGGTGCTAATACAATTTAATCACTTAAACTTCACACGAACCGGAAGACATTTGTCGGTTCAGACGAACTTTAGAGTGAGTTGAATTACGCACCAACTGCAAGATTGAGACAATGACAACCATCTATGCTGACACTATTTTAAACACCTCGGTAGGATTCTTCTCAGTGATATCCATAACCGCGAAAAGCGGAAACGGCTGGATCTTGGAACAGGTTTTTACAGAAAGTTAAATGGTAATGAAAAGGAATTGCTAGAAATAAGATAAGCGTAATAATCATCTACAACCTATTTACATTATAAAGAATTATTTATCCGTTAGTCTAGAGCCTTGGTGCTACTATTGCAATATAGCTTAAATTACGATTACTGCATTAATAAAAGAAAGTTGGATAGTTTTATACGACAAAGACGCCTATGGCCCAAAGGACACCAATTAGGTCTCAAATAGCCCTGGGATCTTACAGTCTAAAACGCGTAAAGCGGACGGACTGAGATTCTTGAATTTTAAGAACGTCCCTGATGATGAAACTGACAAGACATTCGCCGAACGTGTGGTTTGAACACCTATTCTCAATATGTAAAGAATTCTCTTTCCGTATGTGTCTCAGAGCCTTGTGTATACTTTCATCCTTAATTACGATACACCGAGACATTACAACCAAGATGTGGATACTATTGTTATATGGACTTGAGAATATACGTAGAGGTTAATAAAGTAGAAGAGTTATATATAATATTATAATATCACTATGGCCAGTTATATATTGTTAAACTTTAGCTCAATAAAGTTGGCTTATGAATTTATCAACTAAAATATTATACTTATTAATATACTATTATTATTTATAAATATGATAATTATTATATAATTATATAATATATAGTATCTCAGTATAATAGGATTATATAATTTATAATATATGGCACGAGAATAATGGTGAAGGGTTTTGCAAATGCTGGTGGACATTTTCTCGGACTTTCCGTGCATACGGTCTTCCACTCATTTTATATGTTCTTTAAATTTTGGGCTAGGAATATATACTGTGTTTGTTATTTGTATCTAGTTTTTTTAATGTGATATGCCTAAGTAACAGTCTAATTCTAAGTACTTTTTGATTCATGCCAGGATTCTCAATCTTCTTTATTAATTTTAAGGTTAAAGGTAGCATGACAATTTATCCAATAAATATAGGACGACCGAAAATCTATAATTCAACATTGCAACCTATGATGCTCAGTGTATAAGTTATAAGTTCAATTTCATCAGATCATGGGTATTAGGAGATTCCTTGGTATCGTACGGTGTCTAGAGCTTTGAATATATTGAAATAAAAATTTCGTCGTTATTCTACTTCTTTAAGAGTCAGATACAAGAGAAATTATCTGTGTGTATATACCAGCATTTACTGTGCAGTATGAATGTATTGATTACTCATCCAATTTTAAAAACAGAACTTCATTTTTTTATTACAACATCAGGAAATTAGGATTTCAGCAACATGAGTTTTCCTTTAACTACTTTTATTTTTGTTATCTTTGATGTCTAGTAAAATAATAATATAGTAAGATACATATATATAATATATATATAATATATTATATTAATAATATTATAGTTTATATCTATATTATATATCTATAAATATATTAACTATAATATAGTCTTTAATATATTATATATAATATAATATATAAAATAATATATTAATATATATAATATAATTTATCATTAATAATATATATATATTATAATCCTGTTGTTCCGTAATATTGAAAAGAAGACGTATTCGGCATAAAATGGTAGAGGAATGGAGCGGTGAAAAACGAAGAACATACCAATAATCTCAACTAAAATATACACAAGCAACCCTCCACTTGCATAATTTCGCCATGAGAAGAACCATACCTAGCCCAACCTTCGAAGCAATTGTTATGGTCTCAGATCCTCCGGAGCTTAGCGTTTCAGTCGATCAGTCACGAAAATGCATTGTAGGATACTTGGACATCATATCTATATTTCGACGAGAAAAAGAAACAGTTCACGAAAAAGTGTTGGATTCCACCTAGACCTATATTTTTTTGGAAGATGCTAACCACCTTAACGAGAAAATTTCAATTAATGATGGTTTAGCAATACTAATCTGGTTGAGCATTACTCCAGGCCACCTAGGAGCATTTTGCACAGTTTTGTATTTTATTTCACCAATAAAGTTTTGTTCAGAGGTCTAGCTCTTTAACAATAACTAAATATAAAGATGTTCATGTTTTGCTCTTTGTAAGGGACATACAAACCCAGAGTGGCATAAAACTGCTGTTGAAAGGGCACGATTGTTCCTAAGGAGTGCCGGTAGACATCAAATTAACCAGCATTCGGAATCAAGAGAAATAAAAAAATATTTATCCTCATATATATAAATGATGACATTTTCTGGTGCTCTCGATTTACCGCTTCGGGAAGCATTCGCATGAGAGTCGGATGTGTTGCAAGATTTGTGCCGCTACGAATAGATGCCGGAGATCCGTTTGAAAAGGCATTTTGAAAAGGGGAAAAAAATGCCACATACAACTCAGCTCAGGTTAGCATATAAATCATCTTTCTCTATGTGTAAATACAGTTCTAATAAAGGAAACGCTCTGATAATAAGGAAAGGAAGCTGCACGTAAGCTTTACTACAAATAACGCTGATTATTTCTGGAAAGGAACAACTTTCCAATACGTGCTAGCACTATTTCGACAAGAACGACCGATGAAGTCAAGAGATTATTGTTGGATTGGAGAGCGAAGCGCTTGACGCTAAATCCTTGCGAAAAGCCAATGACCGATATTGTCACGACCGAAGAAGGAGAACCCTGACGAAACTGAAACCGCATGGCGGCATTGGTTGATAGGATGCTTCTAGTTGCGCGATTCTGGCATAAGATAAGATAGGTGGTCACGAATTTGAAGAAAATATAACAAAAAGCGTTGTTCATTTCATTAGCTCTTTCACACAGACAACAAATTTAGTATAAATCTTTGAACACATACCAAAATTCCGGCAAATACCTTGTGGAACATATAAGGACTTAATACGTTTCTTCTGAGACGGTCTTAAGAAAAAAAAATTAATGCAAACATCCCAAGCCTATCAATTATTTAAATGTTCTGAACTAACACAAGGGCATCAGAGGTTTAAGGGCACACTTTCGGTCGAATGATGAACTATAGAAATCCTTCATGAAGGAAAAGTCTTGCCACATTAGAAGCCTCCTTATATGCCAGTATCATTCAGCGGTATTGTATCGTCATTCTATAGGCTATGATATTGGATTGAGAAATACCTGCCGATGTTAGAGCCAGTTTAAATTCCCCATCTTAAGACCTTGAGATATCGCAAACAATGCGGCAAGCACATCGCTCAACATATGTGGAAATGTTAGTAGCCACCGGAAAGGTAGAAGAAAAATCTCGCTGAATATTAAAGAGAGATTAATGAAATCGCCGAGCACTGAGGACTTGTGATCTGAATACTACAACGATTTTTTGGGTTCACAAGCAACCGCCATCAACTCACCAGCAACAAATCACCACGGAGTTCTGGAGAAGGATCCTTAAACTCCGTATCACTGGGATTTATATTCTTATATTGGAAATAACCGGTTTTGACGTACTGGAAATACACTGCTCTACGCATGATAATTACATCCGTCCACATGCATACTTATACTACAATCGATATTAAAGGAAAGAGACAGCTTCATTTTATAGTTGTAACAACCAGTAGAATCAAGAAGAAGCTCTAGAACTGTTGGTACACAAATTTGGACAGGACATAAACTGAGATTTGAAAACTAAAAGCTTGTTGTTCCCGTTAAAGGAGATGAACCTTTAGAGGACAAAAGGTTTGATGATCAATGGCAAATGACTACCAGTACATTAAACACTCTTCAGTACACGATTCTGCATAGATGGATCAAAGACTTGTACTGCGAATACTTGAAACGGACAGGCCATAACGGACTGATTGAGAGTGTAACGAAAATTTTGGTTTGACAATTAAATAAATTTATTCAAACATATTGATAATATTTGCGTTGAAACAAAAGAATACTTAAAAAGAAATTGCAATCTAGGAATTATATTGAGAGATGTCCTTATTTACTAACTAAAAAAATGCAATCGTGTTAGAATAGAATTTTTTTTTTAATAGATCATTAAGTTGAAGTTAGAATTAAAACCATGTTCAAGTGATTCGCCAAATAAACCGATTGACATAAAAAAAAATATGACTCCGTTTCCTAGATTGGCTTTAGTTTTTGAGATCCAGGGAAAAACAAAAATGGACGATTACCGAGAAATTTTTGGTTGTAACATGAATTTCACAAAAAAGCACGAAAGATATATATCGAACATTGTTTAATGAAAAGAAAGTGATTCAGGGAAGAACACATTAATATTAAGTACGTATAGACTACATTATATCAAATACTTACGTAATCGTGTCTAATAAGAATTGTCCCTGTGTAGAATGTTGACTATATCACGTTGACCACACAACGAATAATACGGCCATCATTGTTATCTCATTCTTACTTGGATCTTGTCCGTTCATGCATCTCAAAAGTTGATTTGGTATGTTGACTCCTTGATGACCTCTCTCTTTAGTTTCCTTCACTATTATAAAGCTAGCGCATTATTCTGGATACACGATTCTCGGTGAGACGTAGAAAAACTGGACTTTTTCATGCCATATTAATCTATCAAAGGTTCTGAAGTTCTGAAAGCATTTTCATGCGGTATCAGAGTTCTAACATAATAGTTTTGGCTTGCACTAGTTTAGGTTGCCTGTCAAAAAGTTCTGACAACAAAGCACAAAACTTACTCTCGAGAGCTTACAGAATATCAGTCATGGAATTTATAAAAATTGGAGGTCAGCGCTTGATGATTTGGGAGAGGCGAGTTATAGCCAAGAGCGCTAAGAGATCCGGTCCTTGAGTTGATCCATAACTTCAGACATGGAAAAGAATTGCCAATATGATCTTGAAACATTCACCATCTTTTCTAGCCAAAAAAATTGCTCCATCGTCTATTTGATGTGGGATGTGGCGTAAGGGAAAACTTTTATTCCTCACTGTCAAAACCAGTGGTTCCGCTTAGATATATTTGGATCTTTGCTCTCTACATGTGCAATCTTCTCACCGCTAGGTAGCCAATTAACTAACCTTTTTCCCATTGTATCTTAGACCCACAATCTCCAGCATATGAAACAGGGCCTTTAGTATATGCTTTGCTGGCCAAGTAAGATTTGACTCATACTCGCAAATAACCATATGTACATTGGTGGTAGAATCTCAGCTTCTGCATAGATATTTCTATATTTTCATAACCTCGTTCATTTTGATGAGGGACATATTGATACGATGCATAAACATATTGCCAATGTGCAATAAAACCTCCAAGGCTTTCTCGTGTTAGCTATCCAATACAAACAATCGCCACGTCTTCTGGTCGTATATAGTACCCTTTAGTAGGAGTCAGGGATGTACTGCACAGTTATAGTCCTGAGGTCTTCTTAAAGAAACTATGGAAGAATACTACCTATCTGTCGAAAAGTTATGTTACATTCAGCTTGAGCACAGTTCATCTTGTGCACTAATCTAGAATGCTAAACGTCAAATACTTAGGCTGGGCTACATGGACATAAGCGGTTACCGTATATAATTCATGTTCTCTTTTCATGGGGGACAGAACGTATTTGACTAGTGTAGAAATTTGTTTATCAGATTCACACCACTATCTGCACGGTCAGACCAAAATCTGAATCATTTCATCTATACAATGTCGGGTCGGAGTCGTGATGAACGCTGGATTGGATACATGTCGGAGTGCTGTAGAAGTCTCTGCTGAATCAAATAACCGGTAAAGATTTACGTTTTTGTAACGACTTGATACCTTCACATCTACAAAACAAAAAAACAGTACGCTGCTGATTTGGCTCCGCTATATCATAGTATCAAGCGAGCAGCACTCTCGAATACTAAAAATTTCTTCGTTCCTTTTCACGCACCCGACGTAGATTTTCGGACACACTGTTTACGACCATACGGATACCAGACTTATCTGCGTCTTTGAGTTATTGTCATAGATACGTAAGGGTCTAGAATATGCTTTTTCTATTTCAGACTTCACGATAATCTTTCTCTTCTTGGTCGCTGCAATTTCACACAGATTGGTTCAGGCCAGAATTACATATGAAAGGTATGATCTCAAAAGGCTGGGCGGAAGTATATTAGGCAATAAAGTGTCTTGAACAATAAGAAAGAAAAATAAAGGCTAAACTATATATTACTCGAGCCCCTTTAAAAAAAATAGTTCCTATCATATACGTAAAATATGCATTAAAAAGATATTGTAAAGTAATCACTCTGGAACACCCAAGAAATTTGGCACCTTATCTCAGCAGAGCACGAATCTTTGGAAACTACTGAGTATCTGCAAAGGAACACCCTATAAATCAATAGCTCGATAATAAACCTGCAAAAAAATAAATTTTTTTTGTCGGTCATCTTTTTTTAGCCATTCAAACTTTCTTCTATCTTTAATATCTTCGTTCTATATACATTGCGTTTGAATGCAATTAACTATATTATCACTATATTTCATAATAATAACAAATATAAATAACATACAATGTTATTATATTAATAAATAACTCAATATAATATCTATATAAAAAATATTTTGTTTCAGAGTATAATTATTACATATATATAATATATACATATAATAAGCTACAATAAGACATTGCAAAACGTATATTATTATATTTTAGGTATATCAATGTTTAGTTTTTTCTTATATTAAGAAATTTATCCTATAATCAAAGAATGGATTATTTTTGAAAAATCTACAAAGTCTGACCCCCATCTAGCCAGCTTTGGGAGAAGAGCCTGTTAATTTCCAATAATAATTTATATTTATTATACGTTTATATATAGTGGCTTATTAAAATTATATTAATATAATAGTATATATATTTTATATTTATGATATTAAATTCTTATATATATATAGTATAATAAATATAAATATATATTAATATATATATAATAATCGTAAAACGGGTACTTACCGGGCAACGGAAATGGAATTGGGTAAAAAAATAAAAACGCGGTAACTCTATAAGACGCAAAGCTCCTCAGGTGGGGGGCAAGCTCCCTCCTGCCCCCCCCGACGACGCCCATGTTTATTTAAATATATATATATATATAAAGTTCACACTCACGGCATATCTAGCTATTCTATGACGGACATTCTATAATTCTACCTAGGTCCGGACAGGATGAACCCGCGCCCTGCCATGCTCACTGCTGTGGCTCAGCATGATTGCAGCACGGTGGCGGACTAATATTTATACACATTATAAAAGATAAAAACTTAAGAATATATTATAAATAAACAATAATATGAATATAGTTTTAATAAAATAATTATAGATAATATATATGCATCTTCAGTTTATCACCATTAACTTTAAAACATGATGACTTATAATTATATATGCTTATGTTTAATCAGTAAATATATTATAGTGGATAATATTCTTTTGCTGATCCATTAAATATCAAAAGTTCTTTATGATTTATTCATCTCAAGAAATATATTGACTCAATGCCCTTGAAGTTCACGAATGCGAGGTAAGCAAAATGGAAAAATTCAAGTAACGTCGGAGTAACAGGTAAGATAGCATACGTTTGAAACATTAGACATATCTATTATCTCTTATATTTGTTTCAATTGTTAAATTTAAAATTTTTATTTAAATAGATTTCAAACATTAACATTATTGCTGGTCATACTCAAAACTATGTATACGGTTCGTGTTCATTATATGGCAACTCTGTCATTTACTTCTTATATATTTACATTGGTAGAAATGAATATATCGACGTATGGATTTCAGAAAATCTTTTTCCCCTAAGCGCTACTACTTGCTTCTTTTATATTCATCTTGGACAAATCCCTATACTCTTCCGTCCCATACAGACGCAATGTCCCCATCATCCATGGGCTCTGGAGAAATAATGAGCACACAAGTCTTGTGGCTTGAATAGTCGTTAATCGTTATGAAAAAAGAAATGGCGTCCAAAAATTTATCCAGAGTAAAAAAACAAGATAATATCCGTTGATCATCCACTATCTAGAGGATAAAAATCTCGGAATATACT
>JABUQX010021937.1:15000-22500 GCA_015478945.1 Trachelipus rathkii
AGAGAAATAGATTGTGATGATATAAATAAAATTTTTAATAATATATATATATATTATATATTATATATATATATATATATATATATATAATATATAATAATATTATATATATAGTACTGAGAGAGAAGGCTAAAAAATGCATGACATGCTTTGTAATTGTGGAATCTTAAAAAGCTGGTTTAGAAAACACGTGGTTTAAAGTGAGCTCTCCGGACGGGCCTGACGCACCGCACGGACCGTTTCCCGTTTTCTTCGGGAAATAAAAACATGATTGATATTAAAGTTAAAAAAAAAATTAAAAAAATTGCATTTGTTTATTTAATTTTTTCCTTTCGAACATTTAAATTTTTTAATTATTTTTATTATCTTAAGTGGTATTAATTGATATATATATATATATATATATATATATATATATGTATTTTAAAATAATATATAAAAAAAAATATATATTTAAATAAAAATATATTTAAATTTTAATTAATATATAATATTAAAATATATATATTAATATATATATTATATATATATATATATATATATATATTATATATGTGTGTGTGTGTGTGTGCGTGTGTGTGTGTTGTAGGTATCTGTATTAGATAAATATATATTTGTATTTGGTTTACGATAAGAGAGTGTAATTGTTGCGGGCAGCCTTCGGCCTTGGCAGCTGCTTTCCCATAACACACAGATAAACAATTTTTTTTTTTGAGTCCAAGAAATGAAAATAAATTCCTTCTGGATATCAAATTATTTAATAATAATAATAATAATAATAATAATAATAATAATAATTAATAATAAAATAATAATAATAATAATAATAATAATATTAATAATAATAATAATAATAATAATAATAATAATAATAGTATAATTACAATTACAATTACAATTACAATTACAATTACAATTACAATTAAAATTAAAATTAAAATAATTATTATAATAATAATAATAATAATAATAATATAATAATAATAATAATAATAATAAATAATAATAATAATAATAATAATATAATATAATAAAAATAATAATAATAATAATAATAATAATAATAATAATAATAATAATAATAATAATAATAATAATAATAATAATAATAATAATAATAATAATAATAATATAATATAATATAATATAGTATAATATAATATAATATAATAATAATAATAAGTAATAATAATAATAATGTAAATATAATATATATAGTATACATATTATATAATATAATTAATATATAATATAATATAATATATATAATATAAATATAATATAATATACTATATATAATATAAAAATAATTAAAATATTATTATCATTATTATTATTATTAATTATTATTATTATTATTATTATTATTATTATTATTATTATTATTATTATTATTTTTATTTTTATTTTTATTTTTATTTTTTTTTTTTTTTTTTATTATTATTATTATTATTATTATTATTATTATTATATTATTATTATTATTATTATTATTATTATTATTATTTCTATTGATTAAATTAGCTCTATGATTGGAAGTAAAAAGGGGCATTTTGAATACCCCTAACGACGCAGGTGTCACCCCCCTCCTCCCCACCCCTTTCCATACCTCTTGTATTTCCATTTAATTATCGCAGGTGAGTTCCCACGGAGACCTTTCCGAAGACAACCGACGTGGGACGGGATTATGAGCTCCAAACGTCGCTTTATTTCAACCTTGACTTTTTTGAGATGCTCCTAAAGACATAGTAATCACTACTCAACAAACCCCTTTACATCCACAGACACTCAAACACATACATACAATATAATATTATATATATATATATAATACTATCATATAATATATTATATATATATATATATATATATATTAATATATATATATATATATATATATATATATATATATATATATACATAAATAAATATATATAATATATATATATATATATATATACTATATATTTATAAAGTTTGCACTTCACTGGCATCATTGCCCTATTCTAGTGGGGGGGGGGGACCTCTCTAGGTAAAATTGTGAAGAGGTATCCCACAGGGTTCAGGTGCACTGTTGATCTTCATGTATATAAATTATTTAGACCAGGGTCTTAAATATAAGGTTTCTAAGTTTGCAGATGATACCAAAGTGGCTACCTCAATAATCTTGATAAACTTCTTGGGTCGGCAGATAAGAGGCAAATGAATTTTAATAATAAAAAGTGTAAGATTCTTCACCCAGGTTACTCAAATAAAAGATTAACTACGATATGAATGGTAATTGGCTCGAGTCTGTGGACCTAAAAAAAGATTTGGGTGTGATTATATTATAAGCAGTAATCTGAAAGGGGCTAATTAGTGTTAGGAAGCAAGGTATAAAGCTAATAAGATGCTAGATATAATAAATCGCAATGTCGCAAGGAAGTTATAAGTAAGCTGGATAATAGCTATATTAGGTCAGTATTTAGAGTATTATGCACACGTTTGGGACCTTTATTTAAGGAAAGACATAGATATGCTGGAGAGAGTGCAACGTGGAGAACAAGGATGATTTCTGGTTTGAGGGTCAGAGTTATGAGGAGAGGCTGAAGGAGCTAGGAATGTTTCTGTGGAAAGACGATTTCTCAGAGGGGACATGATATAAGTCTAACAAAAATTACATAATTTGATAATGCTGAAACCATTAAATTCTTTATACGCCCATCATGCCCTCACCTTCATTTAGGACCCCATGGACGAAAGATCGCAGGGGCACACTGCCCTCAATAAGAAAAATTTAAAGAAGTAGGAAACTTACCATCTTGTTTTTTAAAGGGGGGGCTCTCGGGCGGGGGGGAAAAACATTCATGTCGTAGTAAACGAGTTAGGCGGTTTTTTGGATCGTTTGTACCACACCGAGGGTTATTTTTGAGTGCTGACTCTACAACATTTTAAGGAAAAGACTTGGTATTAGGTAGTTACACACTGGTCGTCGTGGTAAACTACTAGCCAAAACATCTCCACTGAAGAAGGAATAGGTTTGGCTCATTGTTCCAATTACACGGCAGACCAATCTATCTGCTCCATGACGTATTTGTACTCGAGCCAGCTAGTAGCGCTGTAAAAGGTCTTCTTTATTAGGTTACATAGTTTTAGTAGGTCTGATGAGTTGCATGTACTTAACGCTATAGTTGTTTTTGCTCTTGGTTAGGTAAGCTGGCGTGATATATTAATCTTGGGGCCATTTGTAAGGAATAATTGACAAACCTTAGGGTTTGCGGTAATAGCCTTTGTACTGCGCATTCCGTTCTGCCATGAGCTATGCGTATTCAGATATAAACTATTTTACCTCTTAGTTCTGACTGGGGCACAGTCATTTATTAACTTGATTTATAGGCCCAAGATGGCTGATCTAACTGGTGCTCTTTAGTTTCCTATGTTACCTATTACCTAGGATCCTGAAAACCCTGCAGTCTTTGTCTTGCGAGCTCTGTCGCTCATACCTACTGCGCCACACACACACAGACACACGACAATATACTATATATACACTATGATTCTCTTTAGTAATACTGGCAGTCCAGTTAACTATGACTACCTCCACTGCTTATAATTATAGCCGTATATCATTACTTCCGACTTACTATATATATATATATATTAATTATATTTACTATATTTATATTATAATTATATATATATATATATATATATATATATAGTAATATATATATATAGAATGGGATCCCCAAAATAATATGTAAAGAAGCATGCTATTATCTTTCACTAATCTTTCTGAATGAAATTTGGAAACAAAAATAAAAACAAAAATGTAAAACACTAAATGGCCAAATAAATAAATAAAAAAATAATAACACTGTCGAGAGCGTGAGAAAACATCTGCCTCTGTTCAGGGATCGAGAGAGAGAGAGAGAGAGAGAGAGAGAAGAGAGAGGAGAGAGAGAGAGAGAGAGAGAGGAGAGAGAGGAAGAGAGGAGAGAGAGAGAGAGAGAGAGATAGAGAGAGAGAGAGAGAGAGGAGGAGAGGAGAACGAGAGAGGGAGAGGAGAGGAGAGAGAAGAGAAGAGAGAGGAGATGAGAGAGAGAGGAGAGAAGAGAGAGAGAGAGAGAGAGAGAGAGGAGAGAGAGAGAGAGAGAGAGGAGAGAGAAGAGAGAGAGAGAGAGAGAGAGAGAGAGAGAGAGAGAGAGACAGAGACAGAGACAGAGACAGAGACAGAGAGAGAGAGAAGGCGAGGGAGAGAGAGAGAAGAGAGAGAGAGAGAGAGAGAGAGAGAGAGAGAGAGAGAGAGAGAGAGAGAGAGAGAGAGGAGAGAGAACAGAGAGAGAGAGAGAGAGAGAGAGAGAGAGAGAGAGAGAGAGAGAGAGAGAGAGAGAGAGAGAGGAGAGAAGAGAGAGAGAGAGAGAGGAGAGAGAGAGAGAGAGAGGAGAGAGAGAGAGAGAGGAGAAAGAGGGAGAGAGAGAGAAATAGAGATAGAAAAGAGAGAGAGAGAGAGAGAGAGAGAGAGAGAGAGAGAGAGCAGGAGAAAGATAGAGGGAAGAAGAAAAATAATTGCAAGAGAGAAAGAGATGCAGAGAGAGGAGAGAGAGAGAGAGAGAAGAAGAGAGAGAGAGAGAGAGAGAGAGAGAGAGAGGAGTCTTTATCTCATAGAATGGGTGGCACCCTATTTGACCCCTTCCAAAATCTGGCACCTCCCATCCATATGTTCATTGAAATCTGAAAAGTATTGTAAAAGATTCTGATCTGCTTCATACCAATCCTATTGATGGGATGACAGTCATCCTTCTTCGACTAAATCTTTCTCTCCTCATATCCATGTTCGATCCGTTGCTTTTCTCTGCCATTCAGCTAGAGACATGCGTATCGGAGGCGAAAAATTCTCTTCCCATCACTCTGCTAATTTCACAGGCTAGAAATCGTGGCAGGATCAGCTCTTCGACGAGCCGAAGCGCGCTTTCATCAAACAAAGCGCAGGGCGCTAACTCCAGTTTCTCCTACTAAAAATCTTCAGCCTCTTGCCAAAACATTCTAAACAACGTCTGAAATCTGCCTTGCCTCCTCTATCGATCTTACGTCTGTTGCTAATTCTCAAACTGAAAAAGGCCATCTCTTGCTCCTATTCCTCTAACACAACCCTGACGATCTGCATCTTCCTTCTTCTCCTCCAGTGTCCTAGCTTTGCCGTATTACATTTATCGTGTGCATGGACTCTGAAATCTAGAACGTTAAACCGTGGACCGGATGCGTTCCCTCCCCGAATTTGAGTGAATTGCTCCGTGCTACCCCCCCCTCGTCAAACTATTATTCTCTTTCTCAAAACGTAACACGTTCCCTCATTTGAAGGCGCACACCGTCCAACACATTCTCAACCATTAAAATTCTGCTCCCTCTTACTCTAGAATTAGCCTTCTCGTCTTATCTTCCGATTTATTCTCGCTTGATCTGGGATAGGATCCGGGGGCGCCTCAACCGTGTGAAATTTAACTTAAAACCAATACAAATCTCCGCTCCTTAAAATCACCGCCAACTTTCCTATCTCTTTCAACGGTTCTCTCGTCTCCAATATAAACATCCTTTCCCTTAACATAAACAAAAAAATGGTTTGAAAACCTCACATCAGCAACGTGCGGCGGCCTCCAAGAGAAACTGGAGTCTGTATAGACCGCGAGACTTTTTTCTCTCCAGTACTCCAGCTAACAAGGTCTCATCCGCCCTTTTGGAGTACTTTCTCATATCTGGGGGGGCTCTGTTTTCACCCGGCTTTGACCGGGTCGAGTCAAAAGCCAAAAGCTTATAAATTCTTACTTGCCATTCACACCCTCATCTTGCTGCCGATGTTGGCTTTATCTCTTCTATGGTACCGACGGCAATCTCGAGGAACTGTCCTCTGCCTACCACCACCTTACGACGCCCTCATAACACTTAGGCGTGGCTGGGCCACGATTTTTTGAATATTGTAACTCCAGCTATTCGCTCGTATTAATTATTATTAACTTCCTTCCTTCTCCAGATTAATTATAAATTTTATATGTAAAATGAATACTGCGGAAGAGATAATTAAAACTTAAAATTCAGATAAGATTAAATGGAGAATGAAGCATTATTATCGAGTCGTTTCATTAATTCAAAGTGAGTCATGCATCAATTCATACCAAAATGTTTTTTTGATGGAAGCCAGTCACTTTCAGGACATGAAAAATTCCGTTAATGAATTGCCAGTCTGTCGAGCGTCATAACATTGGATATATGTAAATCGATAATAAAATATTCAAACTGCGTTATCTAGAATGTCTTTACACTTTCAAACTCATTATTTATTGAAATTAAAATCATGTAAATTTTTTTCACCATTTATTAAGATGGAATTTATACTTCGATGAGAAATTATATATATTAATAAAATATATAAATACCAATATATATATAATAATATATATATATATATATATATATAAATATTATTATATAATTATAATACTAATATATATATAAATATATATATGGTCAGCCTCCCAAAAGCAACATGCATGTAACAAAAAAACATAATAGCTACGGAAAATAAATAAAATTTTATTACTCAGGACATTTTATCCATGAAATTAAAAATAAAAAACGCTCAAAAATTGTAAAATGTTAAAAATTTGGGGAAATATCTGATCTATAAGATCAGTTTAGAACGAAGAGCTCTGCGCTACAAGACGTCAAAGTTGCAAAATGGTTATTTTAACAATAAATATCCCAAGTGGGTAAAACCCAAAGATTACAGAGTCGAGTCTTGTAACGGGACACGGGGATTGTCTCCCCCTCCCTCCTTCTGCTCGAACCCCCTAAAAAAGGAAATAAAAAAAATTAACATTTCTCCAAGAATAAAAAACACAATTTGGAACTTCTTGCTCTCGTTCGTACACGCAGAAAGGATTATGACGCGTACCGCTGCCAGACCTAAATATACTAAATTAAGGTGCTATTAAAATATTAAAATAAAATAATTTTTTTAAGTTTCATCGATGAAATGCTGTGAAATCAAAAAATTATTATTTTCCTTACTTTGACATTTTAATATATATTTATAAATATATAGAATATATATATAATATATAAATATATATAATATATATATATATAATATATAATATATAATATTATATATATAAATAAATATAATATCTATAATAAATATATATATAAATTATATATATTTATATATATATAATATATATATATCTAATAATATATTAAATGATTCAATACTAAACGTTTCTTATCAGCGTTATTATGATTTCATTAATCGTTAAATAAATCACCTAAAAATTACAATAGAATCTCCGCCGTGCATCTGGGCATGAACTGCCGCCAATTTTTAATGGTAAAAGAGTATTAATACGGTATTCTTACCTTTCGTCATACTTTCACCCAACAATTATAAGTGACAAGCTATCGCTAAAAATAAATTACCCCGAACATAAAATTCAAAAAATAGATCGTTTCTGTATAATAATCGGT
>JABUQX010021937.1:25000-26270 GCA_015478945.1 Trachelipus rathkii
TTCACCTCCAGAATACTCAACATAAATTAAAAACTTATAAAACTTCTCAAAACAATATGCCCAAACAATAAATTTTTAACACTGGATGCAAGCTAACACACTCTCTTCACCTGGAAACACAAACCATAATTCCATACTAAAGGCCAGAAACCCATTCTAACAACCGCGCTTGATACAGCCAATTCACTGCTATCCACAGTTTTTGTCAGCGTTTTTGGCCCGTTTAAGGTTTCTGTCTGGGTGTATGCTATGTGATGTAACTGCGTAGGTTATGATTGTCAGTTGTTTGTGAATTTGTTGTAGATTCGGCCCGTAATAGGTTGAATATGTGGGGGATCAGCAATTGCACCTTGGTACTCGGTTGTGATGTATACTGTTCTGCTTTGTTTGTTTGTATTTGTGCTGTTACGCTCCTGAGAGAAAGTTTGGAATCCATTCGCTTTAGGTTAGTGGGATCGTTAGATTTATTTGTGGATCAAGTGTGTGCTTAGTACTGGAATCGAATCGTGAAATGTCGATTGCTATGATATGTTTTTGAGTTGGTTTGACTTAGGCCGTTGATTGTTGGTTGTATAATGTTTGTTGAAGCCGTGTTGGAATTTGTTTGGTGATGTGTGGAGTTATTTTGTTTAGCATGGTTTTTTTCTAGTAGTTTGCAAGTGTTATAATAGGGCAGATGGGCGATATGATTTAGGTTCAGAGGGTCTTTTCTTGTTTACATTTGAGTATAATGATGGCTGTTTCCCAGATAGGGAAGTAAGTTAGCTATTGAGGGGTTATAAATTGTGGCTGATTGTGTTAAAGCTTATTCCCTAGGTGTTTGAGGTGTTGTCTGGGCCAGTTGCCGGTGAATTTTTAAGTGTTCTTTGTTTTCTAGGGCGGTTTGGTTATTTCAATTGCTTGGGTCGTGTGGTTTCTTATTTCTTGAGGGCTTGATGATTCTCTTGTTTGAGGGTGTGTGAGTTTTTGACTCTTGCTTTGCGAAGTGAGTGCAAAGAGTGTTTGCGGTGTTGTTTGCTGGTTGTGGGTTTTGCTGTTTTGTTTTTGGGGATTCGTGAGTTTGTGTTATGTTGGTTGAGTTTCAGTGTATTTATTGTTTTCCACATTCTGGTCTATTCGGGTGTTGGATGTCTGGTGAGAAGGTTTGGAAAGTGTTTGAAGAACTCGTTGTTAGGTTATGATCTGAGTGTTTAGTGCTTAATCTGTGTTGTCGTTTGATTGATGTTGGTGTTTTTGTTCTGAGCCAGTTGCGTTGTTTGATTAGCTGTTC
>JABUQX010021938.1:0-38644 GCA_015478945.1 Trachelipus rathkii
AGAGATTCGGTTGAAACAATCGATTCTCTGCTAAATGGTGGGGAATTTGTCTGCAATTTTCTGTTACATCCATCGACACAAAGCTACTCTAGCAGGAAAATCTGTTGGTACAGGTGGTGCCTGCACTCGTTGGATGTGATAAGGGAACAGAAGTTGATTTTTCAATCCCTGAAAACTGTCGAATAACTTACATGTAGTGTTGCAACAATCTTTCTGGTACTTGTTGTAGGACTGTCCTCAAGTTCTTGGAGAACCTGTTCTTTGACATCTGGAGTTGATATTGTGCGAGGTCGGCCGTTTCCATTAGTAAGTTTTTTAAACTTCCTGTTTCTCTAAGACGTTGATGGAGACGTGCAAACATTGGAATGATGCGGGATGACACGATTAGGGTACATTTCTCATAGAGATGCATGGCTGCTAATGAATTACCGTTCGTACGATGTAAACAAAATGCATATCGCCCATTTTCATTATTTGTGTAATTCATTTTGGAAATATGAGCAACACTTGAACACAGAACTTGGAACGCGACAAAAAAAACGGACTAAGTATAACCATGTATAAATGAAACGAGATACGGAACTAGTAAATAACAGGAAAAGTAACCTTTCCTACGGTATATTTGTGCTTATTATTAAAGGTTGAGATGTGGTACGGGACGGGCAATGGAATATTATCAGATATGTCCCACACTAAGTTTCTCACTTTAATCTTGGAAACGAAGCGTTTCGTGAATGGTTTTATTGACACATTATATCTTTATAATTTAATGCAAGGAATATCATACTGAATTTTTTCGCACGTGGAATTTATCGTGTATACTTTTATATATAATATATATTAATATATATATATATATATATATATATATATTATATATATATATATATATTATATATTATATATATATATATATATTATATATATATATATAAATATACTATATATATATACTAATATATATATATATATATATATATATATATATATATATATATTTATACTATATATATATATATATATATATATATCTTAAATTCTTTATTACAGCTGGCTGGAGCACTTGGAGTAGGTGGTGGACTCCTATACCCTCAAGAAAGATGAGATGATCTCCTGGGCTGCATACCATGCAAGCCAACAACCACCACGATCACCAGAAGACATGGATGTGGCTTTGACGTCCTTGCTACATCTATTCCATAACTAGGCAAAATCCGTAGCCATGATCCGACACTCGATGATTATCGTGAAGACGGCAGTTGCCTCGCTGAACATTTGCCAGATCCCAGTCCTAACATGTGACCAGCCACTGTACAGTCTGGCGAAGCAGATCCAATGGAGGTGGCCTTCAAGTTATGGCGAGAATCAATTCATAGTGATGTTTGGTGGCCTACGCATCGAAATGGCCTCCCTCAAGGTCCTCGGATATCTTCTGGAGGGCAGCGGCTTGACAATAGCACTCGTTCAAGCTGGGGTTGCTACCAGTGGAACAGCAGAATCGTTTTTGAAAGCATCCCACGTGACACGCACAAGACGGGCTCACCAAGTCACAGCCAGTAGCCTGTATCTACTTCAGCGGACTGCCTACAAGGAGTACGTCCATACTTTGGAAGATACATTCGGAGCGGTGCCATTTAAAGACTGATCTGAATCTAGGTCTGCTGCATCTCCTCAATTCCATTTCTGATCCTTAATCCTGTAACTGGAGCTGGCTGTGATGGTTTACGTAAGAGCGATACCTGAGGGTGACTTCCTTCTCTACATACAGGCCCTGTCCAAGATCGTCCCTTAATTCTTTGCATCGACCATACGCACTTTTTGAGATGGGTGCCTATCCACCTACGTGACATGGTGTCACTGAAGCAGCTCCATCCCGGTGTATATGGTGAGTTTCTGAAGGGGAAATTTGTTGTCAAGAAGTCAAAGCGTTCATTCTTTGCTATTGTTATTGACCAGGCCCACGAACAAAATAATGCTTGCGTCAAAGGAGACGGCGGTGCTGTAGGCCCGACAGAGAACCCTGTAGCTCTGTGGCGCTGGATAGTATTTGGTCAAGATATGGCTCGTTTAATTCAGGAATTCGAGGGTTTAACCGAGAACAGGCATGACAAAGATGAACGGCACCATGAACAGAAGAGCCATGCACAGATGGCATACTTACAGGATGTGCGATAGTTGAGAATAGCGATGACAGAGATAGGGAGCCCTTTCGCTGAATACAGCAGTGATCTCCTTGTCCTGAACAGCAGAGACGTTGTGGATACAGCTGTGGCAGACGCAGTGCGGAAGATGGAAAAACTTGGACTACAGCAGTATGAGACATATGTTGAAAAGAGGCTTGTAAACCAGACAGTGCCAATCACAGATCCCATCAAGCGGAACAACCTACATCTTTTCAGCAGCACACCGGTAAGAGAGAAGTCAAGGAAAGAGCTCCAGATGTCTTCCCTGAAGTACGACTGTTCGCTCTTCTCCAGGCTATACATTGCCTCCCAGATACGGCATGGTGATCTGGACGAGTTCTTTCAACACGAAAACCAGGCTTGTCCACCGTCTCTGTCTCAGATGGGTGGCCTAAGAACTGGAACCAAGTCAGACTTGATACCTTGCCTCGAAACCTTACTTCCAGTGAATGAGGATGTCTCCACCCCTACAGTACAGGTCAACATCCTAGATGGTGCTGCCGTCATCAACATGCTGCGAACAGAGACAGCAAAGACATTCCAAAGTTATAGCACTGATGTCTTCGTGCCGTATATTACATCCCTCCTTCAACATGTAGACAGACTAGACATTGTGTGGGATGTGTACCTGACAGACAGTTTGAAGGCACACACTCGCAGCAAGAGAGGAAAGGGAGTTAGGAGACGAGTAGAGCCATCAACTGCGGTTCCTGGAAACTGGCAGGAGTTTCTTCGCATCGACGACAACAAGACGGAGCTGTTCTCCTTCCTGGCTTCTAACGTGGCAGACATTCCCACCAACAAACAGATCATCACCACACAAGGCACTGGCGTTCTTCGCTGCAATCGCGGGGACGTGTCAGCTCTAGCGCCATGCACACATGAAGAAGCTGACACTCGAATCATCCTACACCTACAGGATGCCGTTAAACAGGGGTACAGCAAGGTGTCAATACGCACAGTTGATACAGACGTGGTGGTCCTTGCCATAGCAGCGGCCAACCGCCTCAACATTTTGGAACTCTGGATTGCCTTTGGAGTTGGGAAGAGCTTCAGGTTCATCGCTGCTCATGAGATCGCAAAAGCTCTTGGTCCTGACCGATGTGTGGCCTTGCCGATGTTCCACGCGTTCACTGGTTGTGACACGGTGTCCTGTTTTGCCGGCAGGGGCAAGAAGACTGCATGGGACACCTGGACCACGTATGGAGACGTCACACCAGCATTCTGCGCCTTGGGTGCCATGCCAGACCCAAATGCCATTGACGATTGGATGCAACTACTGGAGCGATTTGTGGTCTTGCTCTACGATCGCACCAGCACAGAGGTCGGTGTGAACCAGGCAAGGAAACAGCTGTTCAGCAAGAAAGGCAGAGCTCTGGATGGTCTGCCTCCTACACAGGCTGCACTCATCCAACACACCAAGAGAGCTTGTTACCAGGCTGGTTACTGTTGGGCCCAAATGATGACACCTGTTCCAGAGCTTCCGTTCCCAGGTGAATGGGGTTGGAACAAGCAGTCAGGTGGTGTATGGAGTATAACCTGGACGACCCTACCAGAGGCATCAGAAGCTTGCAGGGAACTCTTGCGATGTGGCTGCAAGACCGGATGCAGGGGACGCTGCAAATGCCAGAAGGCGGCTCTTCAGTGTACAGCACTTTGTCACTGTGGTGGGCAGTGCTCTGAGTGACGGACGCGGACCACAAATTATTATTTATTAAATTATTTATTGTTTGGTTATTAAACAAATTAACAAAATAATTAGGGGCATAGAAGCGTTGCAGAGGAACTACTTATATAATTTGCAGAACCTTTCCTCATGATTTAAAATACGTGTAATGACGAAAACATGGTCAAAATTATAGGTTTTTAGGTCAAACTATTGATTGTTTCCCATTTCAACTTTTATTTGTGCAGCACAATGACTCATCTATGTTTTTTAATAACAAGGAAATTCATTCCCGGACATAGGATTAATTTGAACGTACAATACCAACGATTTTGACGTAAGGTATGGCGGCCATCTTGGAAATGGCCACCATTTCTGTCACAGGTCGAATCGGAGATGGCCCTATATCTAAATATCACAACTGAGACAGTCTACTGCGGACCAAATTGCATGATTGTTTCATCAAAACCACAATAGTTCACCTATCTGCCGTATTATTTGACACCCTAACATTATATATATATATATATAATATATATATAATATATATATATATATATATATAATATCTAATAATTATATATATATATATATAATATATAATAATATATATATATATATATATATATATATATTATATATATATATATTTTATTTATATGATGATATAATATATTATATATAGAATCTTTTAAACTATGTATGATAGAAAATATGCATTTATATATTATATTATATATTATATATATATATATATATATATATAATATATAATATATATCATATATATATAAACTATGTATATAAAAATATGCATTTAGAACACATAATATACTATATATATACTATATATATATATAATATACCTCATATATATATATATAATATATATATATATAATACATATATATATATATATATATATATATATTATATAATATATATATATATTTATATATAAGATAATGGAGGCAGCGGGGGAGGAGTTAGGATACAGATATGTGGGAGGTACAAAGAAAAGACGCACGAGATGGTGGAACGAGGTGGTGGAGGAGGCGGTGAAGATAAAAACCACAAAAATGAAAAGATGGTTAAAAAGGAGAACAGTTCAATAAAGGCAAGAATATGTAAAGGGAAGAAATAGTGAAATGAAATGCAAAGAAAGAGGCAGCCAAGAAGATGACAGAGGACCTAGCAGAAGATGCAGCAGGTAATAAGAAGATATTTAAGATGGCAAGTACATATAGAACACAGAAGAAAAGACAAAGTAATATTAAGAAACCCTGGTGGAGCCAGAGGAAATAAATAATAGATGGAAGGAATATTTTGATGAGCTACTAAATGAAGGAGAGGAGGAGGGGGAGATTGGAGGAGGAGGGGTGTTGAAGAGAGATGAGGAAGAGGATGCGGAGGATGAAATTACTAGAGAAGAACTAGAAGAAGCCATAAAGAAAATGAAAAATGATATAGCTCCCGGAGAAGATGGAATAGCAGTTGAGTGGATTAAGGAGGGTGGAGAGGTGTTGAGAGAGAAGGTATTGGAGTGGTACCTATGGTGAGGAGGATAGATGTGGCAAGAATCAGATGGTGGGGGCATTTGGAGAGGATGCAGGAAGATAGGCTGGCGAAGAAACGATGGGAGTGAATGCCGGATGGAAGAAGACTCAGAGGAAGACCAAGGAAGAGATGGAGGGAATCGTTGCAAGATTCGTTGATGAGATATGGGCTACCTGCGGTGGAGGAAATAAAAGAGAGAAGACTGTGGGAAGACAGAGCCGAGTGGAAACGCATGCCGAGTCCACTGACAGGTCGTGGTTTTCTACAAGACCAAGACCTGCCTGAAGGAGGACAGTAGAATATAATATATACTATATATACTATATATATATATAATTTATTAATATATATATATATATATATATATTAGTTATATAATATATATAATATATTATTATATATATATATATATTATATATATATATATATATATATATATCAGAAGGGGCGCGCAAATTTTTAAACTTTAGAGCGCAAACGCAAAAGCGCAAAGTGGAAAAACTTAGTCGCAAGCGCAAAAGCGCATAATTTTTCAAAAAAATTTACTCCGCATGCGCAAAAGCGCACAATGTCCGCAAATCAAATTTTTTTAAAAAGCACAAATTTAGGAAAACAAAAATATATTAAAAATAAAGCGCAAGTATTTTAATGAGAATTATTTTTAAATTTTATTGAAAAGATGCAAATATATATAACAAATAAATGAGAAAGAATTTTAATTTATATTCATTATCTGTGGTCTCTTCTCCTCACTCTTCTCTTGTATTCTGATCAGGGTATATTTTTCCTTTCATATAGATAAATTTTTCAAAATTGATGATGCCATGGTTGCCCTCTTTGCTCTTAGAATGTCGGAGCCTTGACTAAACAACCTTCCACGGCCGCTGAGCTGGCTAATGGGGTATTATAGTTAATAAACAAGTCCAACCAGACCACCTGGTATTCACACGGAAATAGGTTCCTAGTGAGAGGGGTACTGTGGTGAACATTTACTGCAGCCCAGTTATCCAAGATTTGTCCCAACTTTTCCTCCAGAGGTGTCTGCTGCATAAAAAAGCCCTTTCAGATTTATGAAATATTTCAAAATGGTATCAAGAAACTCAAATTATTTTTGTTTCATTTAACATTAATGTCAGTTGTTATAACGCAATATATATAATATAATATATATAATATTATATATATATATATATATATATAATATATATATAAATTAATATAATATATATTATTATATATATATATATATTATATATATATATATATATATATTTATTTATTTATTTATTTATTATTTCATTGTCTTTTCCCGCTTGAGCGGGGTAGTGGTACGTTGCAGCCTCTCTCACTCACACCTCCCGCTCAATCTCACCCTCAACCCACCTCTCCACCCACTCCTACCCTCGCCACACCCTACCCTCTTTCCTCTCACCCTCCCTGCCTCCAGCATCTCTTTTTCCATCCATCCACCTCTTTCTGGTCTCCCCTTCCTCTCCTTCCTATCCCTTCCGCTCCCAAACTCTCCTAACCACTCTCTGTTTCTCCATTCTCACTAGATGCCATACCATCTTAACATTTCCTTCTCCGCTCTTCCCACCAAACCATTTCTCCAATACATCTCTCCTCACCACCCTATTCTAATCCTATCCCCTTCTGCAACCCACCCCAAAACCGCCTCAACCCTTCATCTCATACTTCCAACTCTTCTGGACCTGGCATTCAACCCCCACGTTCCACCCCTACAACACCGCTGGTACACACTAATTATATATGACATACTGGTCTTACTTTTAACTGATAAGTGCCACCCGTTGGATGCTCTCTCAGACCACTTCAAAGCTCTCATTCCTTCTCCTACTCTAAGTTCTATCTCCTCCTTCATCCCTCCCCCCTTGCCCAAATCCATCCCTAAATTCTACAAAATCTTTACTTCTCCAATACTCACACCCCCTACTCTAACCTGCTATCCCTCCCCATCCTCTCTTTTCCTCTCCTCAAACCTCACACTTACTCTTACCTGGATTTATTTTAAACAGCCCTTTTGTCCACACATTCTCTTACAGACTCCCTCACCAAATACCTCAGCCCTTCCGCGTTCTTTGCCACTAGGGGCAGTATCGTTCGCAAACAGTATCATGTTCACTTCCTTTCTATCATTCCCATTCATCAATTCCACCCCCCCTCCCTCACCATTTCCTCTGCACACACTCTTCCATAAACAAATAAATAGCCACGGCGACATTATACACCCCTGCCTCAATTCCACACCCCACCCCAAACATCTCACTCCTCCCTCCTAACACTCTACACACCATCTACTATTCCCTATAAGAAAGGCCTATACTTTACTAATTTACCTACCTCCATTTTTCCTCCACACCTCCACAATTCACACCTCTTCACTCTATCATATGCTTTCTCTAAATCTAAAAAACACCCATACATTTTTCCCTTTCCTCTCAATCTTTTCTCCACAAGCATTTTTAGTGTAAACACTTGGTCCACACACCCTCTCCCCCCTAAATCCTCCTTGTTCTTCCCCATTCTCCCCTCCGTTTAAACCTCTACTCTCTCAATCAGTATTCTCCCCTACACTTTTCCCTACCATTTAAAAAGACAATATACCTGCTGTAATTTCCCACATCCACTCCTATCCCCGCTCCCTTTCCCCTTATACAGGGGAACCAATCAACCATCCCCCCAATCCTGTGGTACCTCACCACTCCTTCAACATATATTATATAACCTATACAGCCAATTCCTCCACCCCTATACCTCCCTTCTGAAACATTTCCATTCTCACACCATCCAGACCTGCGGACTTCCCTTTTTTTTTCTTTACTCAAGGCCCTAATAATTTCCTCCTTTTGTATTTCATCCTCCCCCTCCCTCTCCCATTCATCTCCCATCCTCACCTCTTGCAAATCTTCCTCCCCTCCCCCACCCACTCATTCAATAATCCCCTAAAATACCTCCCCTCACATCTTCTCACCTGTCCCTCTACTCCTATCCACTCTTCTTCTTCCCTTCTTTTATTTACTTCTTTCCAGACATTTTGCTCATCGATTCAAATTTTCCGTCACTTTTTAACACCATTCCTCTTTTTGCTTCCTCTCTTCGTCTCTCCAGCCACCCTCTTTGGCTTCCACTCTAACGCCTTTCCTATATTCCTCCCAGCTTTCCTTTCTCCTACTTCCCAAACATTTCACATAAGCCTCCTTTTTCTTTTCACCACCTCCTTCACCTCCTCACTCCACAATTCCACTTCCTTTCCTTCTGCTTGCACCCACCCTTTTTTACTCGCAATACCCTTTTAGCCCTCTTCACATACTGGCCTCTTTAAAATCTCATCCACTCGCCCTCACTCACCCAAATTCCGTCTCTCTCACGTTCACTCCACCTATCCTCCCATATACCCTCCTAAAACTCCCTCTTAGCACACTACTCCTCCAATTTTTTCCACCTTTATCACTTCTACTCTCCTCTTTCCTCCCCTTTCCCTACCCATCACCTCTCCTCCCACCCTTATCTTAGCAACCACCAAATAGTGATCCGATATCCCCCTCTCCGCCCCTCTAAATACATTTACATCTAGTAATCTGCCTCTATCCTTCCCATTTACACACACATAATCCAGTCCGCGCCCTCCCCCCGTTACTCACTCTTCCATGTATACTTGTGATTTTCACTTTTTTGAACCAAGTATTCCCCAGCTTATCATTCTCTTTCAGAACACACAACCTCTAACAAACTTTCTCCCTTAACATTCCCTCTCCCCTACGCCCAAATGGTCCTATTATTCTTCCCACCCCCTCGCCTTTCCCACTTCCTGCATTCAAATCTCCAAATAGACAAATTTTATCATTTACCCCCGAAACTTTCCCAACATCATTCAGCTCACTCCAAAATCTTTCTCTCTCTCCTCCCTCTGCACCACTGGTGCATATGCGCATATAAAAACCCACATTTCCCCCCCAAATTTCACTTTTACCCACATTATCCTCGAACTCACCTGGCTACAAACAACCTCACCTTAAGTCCACACCTCTTCCTCATAACTAATTCCTACCCTTCCCCTCGCCTCACTCTCCTCATTCACCCCTGATATCCATATATCTATATATATATATATTATATTATATTATATATATATTAATATATATATATATATATATATATATATATATATATATCTATACATATATATAATATATATATATAATATATATATATATATATATATATTATATATAATATAATATATATATTAATATATATATATATATATATATATATATATATATATATATATATATGTATATATATATATATATATAATATATATACTATATATATATATAATATATATAATATCTATATCATATATATTATATATATATATATATATATATATATATATATATAATATATCTATATAGTATGTATAATACCTATAATTATATATTATATATAATTATATATATAATATAATATATATTATATATTATATATATATTATATATATATAATCTCTATATATTACAAACTTTAAGCATCTCTTGTTTTATATATATATATATATATATATATATATATATATATATTATATATATATTATAATATTATATATATATAATATATATATATATATATATTATAAATATATTATATATATAATATATAATACACATATATTTTATATATATAATATATATTTATATATATTATATATATATATATATATAAGTATATAATATATATATATAATATATATATATAATATATATATATTTATATATAATATATATATATACTATATAATATATATATATATAAAGAGATTGCTCTAAAGTCTTGCCTCTACCAATTATAAATATAACCACCATCACAATGGTCACTTCTCAGACTCCAGTCCTCCTTCAGCTGCCTAACAGTGGACGAGTAAAGATCTCGCCAGCAATATTACCTTTATTCTTCATACCCTCATCTTGGCACTTCGTACTCGCCTCATTCTTAACTACGTCCACTCCTGAGTTCTCTGAGTGAGGATGGCACGGCTGCTTGCCATACAGCAACATCAAAATCATCAAAAAAAAGATACTCGCTGAAGCCTCGGTTCAAGCCCTTGTTTTTCCCTTTGTTTGCATTTGGTTGCTTCTCAGCAAGTAGTCCGAACTCACGCTCTCTCTCGCGCATAGTTAAATTTTTCCACCTCTCGTTGCATTTCCCAGATCTTGTCCTTGAGGAAAGGCAGAGATTTTGGCAAATAGGACCCCCGCGTCACGCTTTTTTCTCTCTCATCGGACACTCATCACATACCAATATCGGTCAGTGATTTCGATGTCTTCCGCAAATTTTTTTTTTTTTTTTTTTTTACGCTCGCTTATCACTTGTTTAACATACTGGAAAGACAAGGCTTCTTTGCTCCATACAAATGTTGTTGATTTGTGTCATGCGACCCAGGGTTGTGGAGTCGGCTCAAAAATTTTCCGACTCCGACTCCGATCCGACTCACACATCCTCTCCACATCTCACCGACTCAACTCGACTCACCCAACTCGACCTCTTGAAAATTACGACTCTGACTCGACTCTGACTCCACCCTTTGAAAATTACCGACTTCGACTCTGATCCGACTCCGACTCCGACTCCGCTCCGACTCCGACTCCGACTCCACCCTCTTCAAAATTACCGACTCCGCTCCGACTCCGACTTCACTCTCTTCAAAACTACCGACTCCCCGACACCGACTCCGACTCCACAACCCTGATGCGACCATCAAGGTTCTTAAGCAGGTCTTTTATAGAATTCGTATAGGGAGTTCCAGCGAGTAACATTGGTGTTTTAAGCTTTGTTCCAACCCCTTCTTAATTCTCGCAGCAGTTGTATTTTCCCCTGTTTTTGGGCATTCCACAATTCCTGGGCTTTTGGTAAGTGTCTTATTAAATGGATCCTTGGCACCAAGGACCACCCCGAGGAACATTTGAAACATCCTTAGTGGCCAAGAGGTTAATGTGTAGGAAATGCAACGGCGATGTTTAGTTTGGCTAAGTGCAAGTGCATCATCTTCTTCAAGCAGATTTTCTAGCTGCGAGGTTTTGTCCTGCAAAACCCTGTGTCCACTAATATGCCTCCATCCTTCACGCGTAACCAGCTATCTCTGCAATCGTGCCTGTTTTCTTTCTCTTCGTCACTCGTTTTCTGGCTGAGCTCCACCCGAAAGGTTTGCACAGAAATTTTGCACCTTCGTTATCTGTTGTAAATGCAGACACCCTGAAAGATACATTTTTTTAATTTAGTTGTTTCTTATTAATTTTGGATTTATAATTTTTTCAGCATTACCGTTATTATTTCATATCTGATTTTTACTGACGAATATGCTCAATGACGAAATTGGTTGATGAATTCCTAATCTTGTTTGGCTAGGACTGTCTAGTCCAGAAGAAATAGATAACTCTATAACGGAAAGGACAGCCTTCTCTCCTTCAAAGTATTCAAATTAATCCAGTTTGAACCGTCATCCCAGAAAACTCCTGTTTGTTGTTCCAGTCCAGCTGTCTCGGCGGTTGGTTGGCCACATACCTGACCTTACTGATAATGCTAATTAAATCAGCCTTACCCTATTATGAATATGACATCAAGATCCCTCATCACTTTTCTTCTGGAGGGGAGGTGGAAATCAGAGTTCAGGAAGGACAGGAATTCGGCAAAGAACTTCAAACTCCACAATGTGAATAGGCCCAATGTCATGTAGCAGAAATCTAGAAGCAAAAATATTTTATGAGAAATGATATTAATGACAAATGAAACTTGGTATTTCAAATTCAAAAATTTTTGTTTGGACTGTATTCTGTTAGTTTTTTAACCTGTTAGTTGTGACACCACTTATAGTTAACCTGTACTTTAAATAAAACACTTACTTATAAAGCAACTCAAGAGCTCTCTCTTCTGTTAACTATTTCTGCATGGATTGGAGAAATGATGGTCTGACGCTTTTTTGCTGGTGTCTTTACTGTCTGTTCGCAACTCCGACAGCTTTGACCCTCCTTCAATTGCAATACACAGCTCCTTGTGCAAAGAAGGATGTTTCTAAAAAGTTTAAAAAAAAAATCCTTACTTCATGAAAATAAATATGTGATATTTAACTGGTTAACATTTTAAAATTAAAAAGAAAATAAATTTTCCAAATAAAAGTATCGGTGGAAGTTACTTACGATCAAGTAGTGGCGATTTCCAGCTATGTGTTGATACTGTCAAAGCTGAAGTTTTTTTTTTACATGGGAGCATTCAATCTTTCCCTTGAACATCACTCTATTGCCCTCAATATACTCCTTGCTCTTGACAGACCCAAAGTACTTGATAAGATGGGGTCATATGTGCTCCAAGTCATCTTTGCTGCTTTTTTTCATAGGGAAGTAACAGGCAGCATCAACACTCAATAATTTCAAGAGTTACACACTTCGAACGACTTCAATTCGTTGCATTTTTTTCCTTTAAGCACTTATTCATATCCGTTTTATCCCAATTTAAACACAAAAGCACTAAAAGGTTTAATCGCTAATCACAAGTAACCAATAAAGTTAGTAAGTGGCTTAATAATAATAATAAAAACAGTAATATAGTATATAATAATAATAATTAATAATAATACTAATAATAATAATAATATAAAAAATATAATAATAATATAATAAATAATATAATATAATAATAATAATAATAAGTATTAATAATATAATAATATTAAATAATAATATTAATAATATAATATAATAATAATAAAATAATAATAATAATAATAAAATAATAATATAATAATATAATAATAATAATAAATAATAATAATAATAAAATAATAATAATAATCAATACTAGTAATAGTAATAAAAAAATAATAATAATAATAATAATAATAATAAAATAATAAATAATAATAATAATAATACATAATAATAATAATAATAATATAATAATCATAATAATAATAAATTATAAGTTTTATTATAGTTATCTATATATATATATATATATATAAAATATATATATATATATATATAATATATATATATATATATATATATATATATATATATAATATATATATATATATATATATATATATATATATATATATATATAAGCGCAATTATTTACCCTAGAGCGCAAACGCAAATTATTTAGATAGAGCGAAAATTTGCGCTCTTAAAAAAAAGTTGTTGAGCGCAAATGCAAAAGCGCACATTTTTAGCAAATTTATATATATTTATATATATCATATATATATATATATATATATATATATATATATATATATATATATATATATATATATATATATATATATATATATGTTAAATTTCAATGTTCTTAGATTTAATGTATATTAAAAGTTAGGTAAAATAAAACTTAAAAAAATATTGAAATAATTTAAAAATTGTATTTTAACATCATTATGAAAATTTAGCGATAACCTTAAAAAAAAAAAAGAAGAAATAAAAATAATTAATGGGTAGCCATTTTAAATATATTAATTTTAAATTTTAATGAAATTCTTTTCAACTTCTTTCAGCTTCATCGAAGAACGTATATATTCTTGGAACACGGTATTTCGAGTAGTTTGCCTGAAAATCTACTGAGGTTCCCAAATTTTCTATTCGTAAGCTACTTGCCAGTTTGCTCAAATACCCTAAATGTATTAAATCCTAGTGTAATGAGTTCTCTAAGTAGTTATATATTTGAGTATGATTGATTGTAATGTCTTCTGCTAGGATGCTAGACTCGTAATCTTCTTTCCTTTCTCTCTGACTCTAAGTCCTCTGCTCTTCCGAATTTCGATGAATCCTTTGCTGTGGAGCTTGACACATCAAAAGCTTTTGATAGAGTCTGACACCAAGCTTTAATTTTTAAATTTCACTTTTTTTATATATATATTAATCCTTCAATTTGTAAAATTCTCTTGAATTCAGTTCCAGTCGTTCAATGGCTGCTGTTGTGGATAGACACCATTTATCATTTAAATTTATCAACAGTGGTGTTTCTCAGAGTTCTGTTCTATCTCTAATTCTTTTTCTATTTTGCATCAATAACCTATCCTGTTACTGTGTCTCTTATCCACTGTAAAGCTGATAACTACACTCATCATTGCTCCTTCCGATTTGAAAAACCACATATTCAATAGCAAAGAAAGGATGCTAGGAGTGTAGCCTTGAAGCAACAAGTCTCTGATCTTTCTCGTATTTATAGTTGTGTTAAAGAAAAAATGGTTGTTTTCAATGCCTCTATCCATAACTCAGTTTCTTAGTCTACCTACTTGACATAATCCTTCACGCAAATATAATATCATCGGTCAGAGTGTCTAAAGCTGACATCATGTAACTCGAGAACGGCAGCACCTACAGTAAAACAAATTATATATTTGGAATCAGCGGAAAATTTTAAGGAGGGGGTTTTAATTTTTTTTTCATTTATTCGT
The DNA here is from genome assembly GCA_015478945.1 of Trachelipus rathkii. NCBI lineage: Eukaryota > Metazoa > Arthropoda > Malacostraca > Isopoda > Trachelipodidae > Trachelipus > Trachelipus rathkii. Next base: position 14,879 of record JABUQX010021938.1, read on the forward strand.
CGGAAATTTTAAAAAAAATCCCCCATTTAGGGGGTTCAAGCCGACCGGGGACAGAGGGGAGATGAAGTCCCCCCGTCGTCCACCGGAAGGCCGAGAGACCCCGACTCCTGTCATTTTTGCGGTTTACCCTATGTTATTCCTTTAGTTAAAAAAAAAGAATAATTTTACTTCCCTTTACACTTTGGTATTACTTTAACTAAAGGAATACCATATGGTAAATCGCAAAGATGGCAGGAGTCGGGGTCTCTCGGCCTCCTGATGGACGATGGGGGGACTTCGTCCCCCTCTGTCCCCCGTCGGCTCGAGCCCCCTAAATGGGGAAAAATTTTTTTTTAATATTTCCGACAAATAAATGCAAAAAAAAAAAAAAAAAAAAATAAAATAAAAAAAACCCTCCTTAAAATTTTCCGCTGATTCCAAATAAATAATTTGTTTTACTGTAGGTGCTGCCGTTCTCGAGTTACATGATGTCAGCTTTAGACACTCTGACCATATCATCTTTCAAAAGACAATTCTAACCTTCTTTTGTAATTAACATTCTTGATATTTTCTTTTCTCGTGATCTTTCTTAGAAGGATCACTTTGTGTTCTATCTAACAAGTTTCTAGTCAGCTGGATATTCTGAGGAGCCTTCTGAAACCTCATCAAACCAGTTGTTATATTTTCCTACGCCCTTGTATTGAGTATGAATCACTTTTCTGGGGTAATTCCCCACATATTTCTCTCTATGATAAAGTGTAGTATTGGACTTGTTGACTTCTCAATTCTCCTATTCTCACTAATCTCCAATCTTTCTAGCCGTCGAACTGCTGCATCATTTTCCTTATACTATTGCTATTGCAATTTATATTGCTCTTCTGAAGTTTCCAGTCTTGTATCTCCTTCTTTGAGGAGAGCTCCTGCTCCCCATATTTCAAACAGTTCACTCCTTTCTCTGTCAATTTTTTTTGGGAAAATTTGTTCCAAGAACAAATTCAAAACTACTTCATATACAAAGAAATTATCTAAATAAAAAATGTGTATCTCCCCCGACTACAAATGTTCTGAAAATTTCATGCAGATCGCATAAACAAAAATAATATCCCAATTTCTCAGTTTGAAAACCCTAAAATATTAGGTTTTGAAAATAGACCATTGCTTAGATGAAGTCAAATATCAAAATTCCGTTCATAATTTTTTTAGATAATAGTCCAATCTTTGTATATTTCAAATTTGAAGTCATTTCGAAAAAAAATTGTAGGAGTTTCAACAAATGTCAAAAACATAGGTTTTGAAAAATTGAAAATACCAAAACAATGACTTCAGACACAGAAAAACACTCGAAAACGACGTCAGAAAAAGCTTCAGTTTTGGTGTTTATTTGGTCAAGGGTGGCTGAAAATTACGAATTTTATGTCCATTTTTAGGGGGGAGGATAATTGGACGCTGTCCTTTTAAGGAAAGAATAGTACACGTTTCCTTTTAGCTTGGGGGAGGGGAATTTTCCAGTTCTCCGACTAACCAGTTTGACACGATCAAATTATCAAGAAAGCAACTTTGTACTATAAATATTAAAAGAAAATATAAAATTTATTTTTTTTCATGATATAGTTCATTTATAAAATTAATATGTAAAATATAAAAATAAATACACTTATCTTTAAATAAAACCTAACTAAATGAATAATATTTATAATCATTTAAATGCTTAGAAGTAGAAAAGTAAGCCTAAATACCAAAAATATTTTAAATAATAAGAACATTCATTATACTACTAAATAGAACAGAACTCTCAGAACATGAAAACTGTAATAGTAATTTCTATAAAAACAGCGAATTTGTCCTGTTTCATGATAACCAGCGAAGTAATAACATCTTTAAAATAAATATTTAGATTCAATCAGCTAATAAAATACATAATAATATTAAAAATGGTTAAATAAAAATTTTACAAAGATATTCAAACGTTGTTTAATAAACATTCTAATCTTATAATAATAGTGTCTAAATGAGTAAAACGGCTACTAAGAAATAGCAAAATGCAATGGAAATTTTTAGAGAACGATATTAAAACATCAAATAAAGTTGTTGATATTCTAAATTGAATAAAAATATATAATGATAAAATTTAAGTAGCAAATAAATAAACAAACAAAAAAAACCCAAGTTTTAATATTAAAGTTAATATAATTAGTTACAAGGGGATAACTAAATTATTTAAAGCATTCTTCGTTCAGAAATGAAATTAATAAATAATTAAATATGCTTGTCAGTATTTACATGAGTTTTTTATGCTATATATATATGATATATAGTATATATTATATATATTATATAGTATATATAATATATTATATATATATATAAGTAATATTAGTATATATATATATATATCAGTATATATATATATATATATATATATATATTATATATTATATAGTATATATATCTATATATATATATATATATATACTCTATAATATCTGAGTACTCTATTTTTAGATACTGTACTGTGACTTTTTTCTGATAAAATTTTCTAAGTTCAAAAAAAATTTTAAGTTCAGAAAAGTTAAGTTTAGTTTTTTAAGAAAATTATTTAGTGGCAACCCAGATAGCAATTTAAGCTTCCAAACCTTATCTGTACCCTTGCCGTGATACGGATGAAAGGTTGCCGTAAGGGGAAAATGACAAGCCTTAAGCTTATGATAAGGTTACGGTAAGCTTTGCTAGTTGACACCGGAACAGGTGGTTTGTAAGCTTACTCTGTAAGGTTGCTTTAATCCGTGCTGTCGATGTTGTTATGATTTGTTAAAAAACTTATAACAACAATTGTTGTTGCAGTCGACTGCCTCTGTGTATTTGGCAGAAGACTATAAGAGGGAATGGGCGGCATTTCAAGTTGCCGAAAATTTAGTAGTTCCTTAATGTTTTGTAAAATAGTTCTTAATTAAAAGTAATTATACTATATTAATTAAAAAATAATATATATATATATTATATATTAATATTATAGTATATATATATATATATATATAATATTCTATATATAGTATTATATTATATATATATTATATACTATATAGTATATATAGTATATATATTATATTATTGTATATATAGGTTATCTTATTGATATTATTGGGGCCTACTATGACGTTATTAAAAGGTATTGTTCTAGGGTTATTGCTTATAAGGTTATTTTAATGTTAGTTAGTATGACTTTGTTGAACCTTAGAGTAACCTTAAGTTTGGCAATTCAAAGTCACGGTTGGCCGTAAGCTTTACCGCTATCTGGGTAAGCATTCTACACTCAACCAGATTTTCAACAAAAAAAAACAAAAAAAAAAACTTTACTTAACTTAACTTTTCTGAACTTAGAAATTTTTTTGAACTTAGAAAATTTTTTCTGAAAAAAATGTCACAGTACAGTATCTACCAAATATTCCTTATATATATATATATATATATAATATATTATATATATTATTATATATATTATATAATATATATATTATATATAATATATATATATATAATATATATATTATATATATATATATATATATATTAATATATTGAAGGATAATTATAATGACAATTTTCCAATCCAGAGAAGGCAGCTAAAATTTCTTTACCTTTCCATTATATGTTCTTTTCTTTAACATCTTTATATAATTGCGATTATAATGCAATATTTAACATCTACAATATAAGACGAAGGGATAGGACAGGCTGGACATCTGGTGATGTCGCCTTGACGGGAGCTCGGTTGCTTTAAACTGTTCTTGAACCCAATTTTTTGGGTTGGAGGATACTCAGTCGTAAAGCATCGGGTATATTGTCCTCACTCCGCACAAGCGGTGGTTCAACTCCCAAGAAAGGCAGTAAATCTTTACCTCCATTATAATGTTCTTTCTTAACAGTCGCTTATATAATTGCGATTACTTAGCAATATTTAATATAATATATAGATATTTTATTTTAAAAATCTATGTTATATAAATATAATATAAAATATATATATAATAAATAATATATTTATAATATATATAATATAATATATATAAAATAAATCAGTTTGTTATTTCTTAATCGTAACTTTACAGGTATTGAATTACTAATAATATTACAGTACCTCTTTCAATGTATGTATGAGCGTCAAAAGGAAAAAATCAAGTAACATCAAAAAAATAAGGATCAAATTAGAAACGTTTACAATAATATATGTATGATTAATATTTTAGCAGATTTATATGGAAGGAATAAAAATAGAAGGAAATATAATAGAATAAGGGAAGAAAAATCGTGACTCAAAATCCAAGAATAATGATATCTGGAACAAGTTTCCTATTTCTACTTTTATTCATATCCCTACATTAAGGTTACCATATTTTATGATCTTAAATACGGGACGCACTCACTCGCGCATATATATATATATATATATATATATATATATATATCTATATATATACGACCTATAAAAAATATATACATAAATATATTATATAATATATATTTAGATTCTATGTCTATCTATATAATATATATATATATATATATATAGTATATTAATATATAATTATAATATATTAATATATATAATATACTTTTATTTTTATTAAGGGCAATGGAAGTATCACAAATATTTTTCAGATGAATGTATTTTTTTTAGAATATCAATTTCACCAAGCAACATTCTGTAAAATTCGGAACACGTATAATCGAAATTAAATTTGTTTATTAACACTGCTTTCAAAGTTTTCACAGACAGTTGAGTTTTTTCACTTGTCCAAATCAAGTTCATAGCAGAAAATACTCTTTCTGTTGGAGCATTAGTTCCTGGTAAACAAAGAAGAAATTCAACCATTTTCAGGATATTAGAATATGGCACATTTTTAGCTTGAAAGTGCGAAATGATTTCGACCCAACAATCACCAGGAGATGTTTTCTTTGAATTCCAATTGTCCAACATTTCTGGGGTCACATACTGTTTAACGAACACATATTCGTCATAAAGTGCAGTCTCGTCTATTGTAAAGGTAGGGATGAGTTCGAGAATAAACTTAAGAGTTTCTGCTACTTCCTCCCAGCACGGTATTCTCTTTAGTGTTACCCAAGTAAATTGTTTTAAGTTTTAAGTGGATTGATCCATTTAGATAAATAATCAAAGGCAGTTTTGTAGAATGTATGAACATACTGTTTAAATTTTGCAACTTCTGATTCCAGGCCTTCTCTTACCAATTTTTGAAGAATCGTTGTTACAGCTAATGGAATAAAGCAGTCTTCGCTCTTAGAGGCCATATTATTTTGTAAATCATTTAATGCTGACATTACTTCGAAAATTGTAATTGTATCCCCTTCAATCTTTTCAATAGTCATGTGAAAAGTGGATGCTTGACTGTGGATAAAGTAAAGCCATGCTTCAGATAAAGGATTTTCAAAAAATGATTTTATCACAAAAGGGCATTTTTTCTTGTGACTCAAAAAATTATTTTAAGAGGGCATACATTGTCAGAAGACGTTCAACCGCAGTGAGTAAAGCAAACCATCTGGTTTTGCTATATCATAATATTTGCTTGTATTCTTGATTAACAAATTCACAAAATTCTTTAAGTTTTTCAACTCTTACTGTGTATATATAGAAATGAGAATATATTTTTGAAACGATGCCTTCAATATCAATAGGAAGAGCATCAGCAGCTGTCTGAATAGTGTTGTGAATGATATGAGCAGAACATCCTATTCCAACTAAACCATGTCCCAAGTCCTCCTTGAGTTTTGTAAATACATTGTTAACGCCCTTTCTAGAAATCCCCTCCAAATTTTCAATTAGTATTATCTGCGCATTATTATTATTATTATCTGTTTTTTAGTCTGCATTCAAATTTTTTAAGTATTCAATTAAAAATGCAGAGATTGTGTTAGATGTTTCCGAGGGCAATGATTTTACTTCTAAAAGTTTCATCTGAATCCCTTTAACAGGTTGGAAATATCTAACAAGTACTGGGAATATTTTTATGTTCTTGTGATTTGAAGCGTCGGTCATAATCGAAATAAAATTGGCTTCTCGAATATCAGTCTGCAGTTCCGATATAGCTATTGGAGTAAAAATATTTAGTACAATTACCTCCGCTTTTGTAAGGGAACATATAAACTTAGGATCAAAACAAGCCTGGATTAGTTGTGAAGAGCAGTCCACGGATTCAAAAGATTGATTCTGTTGCACTAAGTAATGATCAAATGCTTCTTCAGTAGCGGCTAATTTAAGTTCTTTGTCACCAAAAGTGTCATTTCTGAAAAACGTTGTGAGTGTTGAACTTGATGCACTGGCACGCAAAGCAGTTTTATGTTTTTCAGTATTTAAATGTTGTGTAATATCTGTTCTTCCTCCATGACTGATATTAAAGCTGGAAGAACATATGTTGCAACGAACACATGATTCCGTAAATGTCTTTTTCATATATGGGTATTCTTTCTCAAGGTCCTTATTGAAAACACATTTCCTCTTGCCTTTGGGGACCAATATTTCTATTAATTTTAATTTTTCAACAGCCTTAAAAGTTAATAAAAATTTAGCTTTGAAATATATATATATATCTATATATAAATATATAATATATATATATATATAATATATATATATAATATCTATAATATATATATAATATATATATATATATATATATATATAATATTATATATATATATATTATATATATATATATAATATAATTATACTATAATATATATATAAATGTTTAATTGTGAATAAGACGGCTCCCGACCCGTGAGTGCTAGAGAAATTTATTTTTAGTGTATAAAAATAATTTTTTGTAAAGTAAGAAATTTTTAAAATATTTGCATTATACATAAAAATTTTATTTCCTCAACTGTCACGGGTAAGGGGTAAGGGGTACGGGGGCGAATCCCTCATAGAAATACCCATTCTGTCATGCATTTGCATATATATATTTTTTGGTGTTTTTTTTTTATTATTTTTTTTTTTTTTTATATATATATTATATATATATATATATATATATATACTATATATATATATATATATATATATATATATTATATATTATATATGGCAGAAATGGATATTTCTACCCGTGGAGTATGCATAAATAATATATTTTTTAATGTATAAAAATAAATTTCTGTAAAATAAGAAAATTTAAAAATGCATTATAAATAAAAATTGTATTATTTATCCAGTACTCACGGGGTCAGGAGTGTAAATTTCTATTAAAAATATAACAATTAAAAGAACTAAAAAATTGCAAAAATGTTACTTCACATACGATTTTCAAATAAAATTCATAAAAAAAAAAATTTTGAAAAGGTGCTTTTTGTTAACTTCATGTCGATATTTTTGTAACGTATCTTTAATTAATCCTTATTTTGTTATGACTTATGAAACATAGGCAAGTTCAGTAAAAATGGCCTGGGTTTACGATTTTATAAACGGAATTATAATAATTTAACTATGCTTAGATTTAATAAATTTACATTACCTGTACTTGATTTTACGAATCCTTCAAGAAAAATCAATATATTTAAAATATATTGAATAATAACTAAAAGTCCAGGAGAGCTCGTCTTATGCACAATTACAATTATATATAATATATATAATTATATATATATTATATATATATATTATATATATATATATATGTATATATATATATATATATAATATATTATATATATATTATATACTATAATATATATATATAATAATAATTTATATAATATACTATTTAAAAAATTATTATTTTTAATATATAATATATATATATATATATATATATATATATATATATATATATATATATATATATATATATATATATATATATATATATATATATAGATAATTAACTTTTAAATCACAAAAATAACTTGTTGTCACACAGAGCGATCAAAGAAGACTGTTATTTTTTTTGACATGTTTCGCGCCCTTCGCTTATTCACGTACATAAATTCAAAGACTACATCTACATGTTTCGAACATGATCTCTTCTCAGTTTTCCTGCCTTTATAAGTATAGCGATTTCATGCCTAGCCTATATGCTGCTTGCAGCTGCTAAATTTCAAGATTTATAATGTTTACCAACGTAAGTTGTAAAATAAGCATAACAATTTGGATTCATTTTCATCTGTTTTAAAATACGGGACAATTGATTAAAAAACGGGACAGGATACAAAAAACGGGACTGTCCCGGAAAATACGGGACGTCTGGTAACCTTACCCTACATCCATGGGCATAAGCAGGGAGGGGGGGGGCAATGGAGAGCCTCGGCTCCCTCTAACTGCGAAAAATAATATATAGATTCTGTAATTTTCTTTGTAATTTCGCAACTTTTGTTTTGAAATATAATCACAATTTCAATATTAACATTTATATTTTAAGAGGTAAATGTAATTTGTAAATATTGTTAATATATGCCGTCAACCCTTGGCTGACAGTGTTTGGAAAAAAATTACTTTTATTTTCAATCTATTTGGACCCCCCCCCCTAACGAAAACTCTGAGTACGCCCTTGCCTACATCTATTTCTATTTCTTCTATTCCTATTTCTTACGACCTTAATAAATACTAACAAATATTTTAAATAATAAATAGAACGTTATACTTCTAAACAGAAACCAATGTATTATACTATGCAGAAACTTAGAACAAACACTAAGAACACCAAGATAACTATAATAGTAATTTCTATAAAAACAGCTACTTTTTCCTGCTTTGTGATAACCAGCGGAGTAATAACAACTTTAATATAAATATTTAGATTCAATAATTTAATTAAATACTTAATATAAATAAAACTGGTTAAATAATAATTTTAAAAGGATTTTAAAACATTGCTTAATTAATAAACATTCTAATCTTAAATTAATAATAAACTGGTCTGAGTAATACGGCTGCTGAGAGACCGCAAAACGCAGTTTTAGAAAATATCACACCAAAATATAAAGTTGATCGGATTCTAAATGAAATAAAAATATAAAATGATAAGATTTAAGTAACAAAAGAATAAACAAACATAATTAAATAAATTTTTAATATTAAAGTTAATATAATTAATTATAAAGGGATTACTAAATCATTTTAAGCATTATTCGTCCAAAATTGAAATTAATAAAAAATTAAATAAAATGAATGTTTTTTTTTCGATATTTAAATGTTTTTTATACTATAAATACAAAATGAATTTAGTTTATTATATCTTAATCGTAACTTTATAGATATTGAATTATTAATATTAAAATAGTTCCTCTTTCAATGTATGTATGAGCGTCAAAAGAAAAATCAAGTAAACAAAAAAATAAGGATCAAATTGGAAAAGTTTACGATATATATATATATATATATATATATATATATATATATATATATATATATATATATATATATATATATATATATATATATATATATATATAATATATATTTATTTTTTTAATATAAAAATATATCTTATATATATATATATATATATAATATATATATATATAATATAAATTGCAATAATTTTAACCTTGCAATCAAATTTGTAATTGTAAATACCCCCTAATGTGTTTTCACCATGCTAGGATACGAATCCTGGACCCTAGCAGATGAGCGTGCATGTGTTTGACCACTACGCTACGACGAGACAAAAGAGAAACCGAGAATACTTCTACTGTCCAGAAGAGCATTACTACGGTTCCTCCCGCTCGCCTCGAACGTAGGGCAAACAGGGTACCGCGCTGGTGAAAATAATACCAATAAACCGGGGTTATATGTACTAATGAATGCAATAATTTTAACCTTGCAATCAAATTTGTTAATTGTAAATACCTCCTAATGTATTTTCACTATGCTAGGATACGATCCTGGGACCCTAGCAGATGAGCGTGGCATGTGTTTGACCACTACGCTACGACGAGACAAAAAGAGAAACCGAGAATACTTCTCTGTCCAAGAAGAGCATTACTACGGTTTCTCCCGCGCACTCGAAAGTAGGGCCAAACAGGGTACCGCGATGGTGAATAATAATTCATAAACCCGGGGTTTATTATGTATAATGATATGCAATAATTTACTTGCAATCAAATTTGGTAAATTGTAATACCCCCAATGTATTTTCACCATGCTAGGATACGAATCCTGACCCTAGCAGATGAGCGTGCATGTGTTTTACCACTACGCTACGACGAGACCAAAGAGAAACCGAGAATACTTCTACTGTCAAAGAAGAGCATTACTACGGTCCCTCCCGCTCGCACTCGAACGTAGGGCCAAACAGGGTACCCCGCATGGTGAATAATAATACAATAAACCGGGGGTTATTTTATGTATAATGAAATGCAATAATTTTACCTTGCAATCAAATTTGTAAATGTAAATACCCCCTAAATGTATTTTCACCATGCTAGGATACGATCCTGGACCCTAGCAGAAGAGCGTGCAAGTGTTTGACCACTACGCTACGACGAGACAAAAGAGAAACCTAAAATACTTCTACTGTCCAATGAAGAGCATTACTACGGTTCCTCCCGCTCGCACTCGAAAGTAGGGCCAAACAGGGTACCGCGCATGGTGAATATAATACCATAAACCGGGGTTATTATGTATAATGAAATGCATAATTTTAACCTTGCAATCAGATTTGTAATTGTAAATACCCCTAATGTATTTTCACCATGCTAGGATACGAAACCTGGACCCTTAGCAGATGAGCGTGCATGTGTTTGACCACTACGCTTACGACGAGACAAAAGAGAAACCGAGAATACTTCTCTGTCCAGAAGAGCATTACTAAGGTTCCTCCCGCTCGCACTCGAACGTAGGGCCAAAAGGTACCGCGCATGGTGAATATAATACCATAAACCGGGGTTATTATGTATAATGAAATGCAATAATTTTAACCTTGCAATCAAATTTGTAAATGTAAAACCCCCTTATGTATTTTCACCATGCTAGGATACGAACCGGACCCTAGCAGATGAGCGTGCATGTGTTTGACCACTACGCTACGACGAGACAAAAGAGAACCGGAAATAACTTCTACTGTCAAGAAGAGCATTTACTACGGTTCCTCCGCTCGCACTCAAACGTCGGGCCTAAACGGGTACCGCGCATGGTGATAATAATACATAAACCGGGGTTATTAATGTATAATGAAATGCAATAATTTTAACTTTGCAATCAAATTTGTAATTGTAAATACCCTAATGTATTTTCACCATGCTAGAATACGAATCCTGGACCCTAGCAGATGAGCGTGCATGTGTTTGACCAACTACGCTACGACGAGACAAAGAGAAACCGAGAATACTTCTACTGTCCAAGAAGAGCATTACTACGGTTCCTCCCGCTCGCACTCGAACGTAGGGCCAAACAGGGTACCGCGCATGGTGAATAATAATACCATAAACCGGGGGTTATTATGTATATGAAATGCAATAATTTTAACCTTGCAATCAAATTTGTAATTGTAAATACCCCCTAATGTATTTTCACCATGCTAGGATACGATCCTGGACCCTAGCAGATGAGCGTGCATGTGTTTGACCACTACGCTACGACGAGACAAAAGAGAAACCGAGAATACTTCTACTGTCCAAGAAGAGCATTACTACAGTTCCTCCCGCTCGCACTCGAACGTAGGGCCAAACAAGGTAACGCGCATGGTGAATAATAATACCATAAACCGGGGGTTATTATGTATAATGAAATGCAATAATTTTAACCTTGCAATCAAATTTGTAATTGTAAATACCCCCTATTGTATTTTCACCATGCTGGGATACGATCCTGGACCCTTGCAGATGAGCGTGCATGTGTTTGACCACTACGCTACGACGAGACAAAAGAGAAACCGAGAATACTTCTACTGTCCAAGAAGAGCATTACTACGGTTCCTCCCGCTCGCACTCGAACGTAGGGCCAAACAAGGTAACGCGCATGGTGAATAATAATACCATAAACCGGGGGTTATTATGTATAATGAAATGCAATAATTTTAACCTTGCAATCAAATTTATAATTGTAAATACCCCCTAATGTATTTTCACCATGCTAGGATACGAATCCTGGAGCCCTAGCAATGAGGCGTGCATGTGTTTGACCACTACGCTACGGCGAGACAAAGAGAAACCGAGAATACTTCTACTGTCCAAGAAGAGCATTACTACGGTTCCTTCCCACTCGCAACTGAACGTAGGGCCCAGGTACCGCGTAGGTGAAATAATAATACGCATAAACCGGGGAATTACTTATGTAATAATGAAATGCAAATAATTTTAACCTTGCCATCGAAATTTGTAATTGTAAATCCCCCTAATGTGATTTTCAACCATGCTAAGGACAACGAATCCTGGACCCTACCGAATGAGGCCGTGCATGTGTTTGACCACTACGCTAACGACGAGACAAAAGAGAACCCGAGAATCTTCTACTGTCCAAGAAGAGCATTACTACGGTTCCTCCCGCTCGCACTCGAACGTAGGGCCAAACAGGGTTCCGCGCATGGTGAATAATAATACCATAACCGGGGGTTAGTTATGGATAATAAGCAATAATTTTTTAACCTTGCAATCAAAATTTGTAATTGTAATACCTAATGTATTTTCACCAATGCTAGGATACGAATCCTGACCCTAGCAGATGAGCGTGCATGTGTTTGACCACTACGCTACGACTAGACAAAAGAGAAACCGAAAATACTTCTACTGTCCAAAAAGAGCATTACTACGGTCCTCCCGCTCGCAATCGAACGTAGGGCCAAACAGGGTACCGCGCATGGTGAATAATACCATAAACCGGGGTTATTATGTATAATGAAATGCAATAATTTAAACCTTGCAATCAAATTTGTAATTGTAAATACCCCCTAATGTATTTTTACCATGCTAGGATACGTATCCTGGACCCTAGCAGATGAGCGAGCATGTGTTTGACCACTACGCTACGACGAGACAAAAGAAGAAACGAGAATACTTCTACTGTCCAAGAAGAGCATTAATACGGTTCCTCCCGCTCGGCACAACGAACGTAGGGCCCAAACAGGGTACCGCGCATGGGGAATAATAATACCATAAACCGGGGGGTTATTATGTATTACATGAATGCATAATTTTAACCTTGGCAATCAAATTTGTAATTGTAAATACCCCCCTAATGTATTTTCACCATGCTAGGAAACGAATCCTGGCCCTAGCAGATGAGCGTGCATGTGTTTGGACCACTACGCCACGACGAGACAAAAAGAAGAAACCGAGAATACTTCTACTGTTCAAGAAGAGCATTACTACGGTTCCTCCCGCTCGCACTCGAACGTAGGGCAAAACAGGGTACCGCGCATGGTTAATAATAATACCAATAAACCGGGGGTTATTATGTATAATGAAATGAATAATTTTAACTTTGCAATCAAATTTGTAATTGTAAATAAACCCTATGATTTTCACCATGCTAGGATACGAATCCTGGACCCTAAGCAGATGAGGCGTGCATGTGGTTTGACCAATACTCTAGCGACGAGAACAAAAGAGAAACCGAGATACTTCTACTGTCCCAAAGAAGAGCAATTACTACGGTTTCCTCCGCTCGCCTCAAACGTAGGGCCACAGGGTAACCCCGGCATCGGTGAATATAATCCATAAACCGGTGTTATTATGTATAATGAAATGCATATTTTAACCTTGCAATCAAATTTGTTATTGTAAATACCCCCTATGTATTTTCACCATGCTAGGATACGAATCCTGGACCTAGCAGATGAGCGTGCAGGTTTGACCACTACGCTACGAAGAGACAAACTTATATCTGCTAGGGTCCAGGATTCGTATCCTACATGGTGAAAAATAACATTTAGGGGGTATTTACAATTTAAAAATTTGATTGGCAAGGTTAAAATTATTGCCATTTCATTATACATAATAACCCCCGGTTTATGGTATTATATTCACCATGCGCGGTACCCTGTTTTGGCCCTACGTTCGAGTGCGAGCGGGAGGAACCGTAGTATTGCTCTTCTTGGACACAGTAGAAGTATCCTCGGTTTCTCTTTTGTCTCGTCATAGCGTAGTGGTCAAACACATGCACGCTCATCTGCTAGGGTCCAGGATTCGTTATCCTAGCATGGGTGAAAATACATTAGGGGGTATTTACAATTACAAATTTGATTGCAAGGTTTAAATTATTGCATTTCATTATACAATAATAACCCCCGGTTTATGTATTATTATTCACCATGCGTGGTACCCCCCTGTTTGGCCCTACGTTCGAGTGCGAGCGGGAGGAACCGTAGTAATCCTCTTCTTGGACAGTAGAAGTATTCTCGGTTTCTCTTTTGTCTCGTCGTAGCGTAGTGGTCAAACACATGCACGCTCATCTGCTAGGGTCCAGGATTCGTATCCTAGCATGGTGAAAATACATTAGGGGGTTTTTACAATTACAAAATTGATTGCAAGGTTAAAATTATTGCATTTTCATTATACATAATAACCCCTGGTTTATGGTTTATTATTCACCATGCGCGGTGCCTTGTTTGGCCCTACGTTCGGGTGCGAGCGGGAGGAACCGTAGTAATGCTCTCCTTGCACAGTAGAAGTATTCTCGTTTTCTTTTGTCTCGTCGTAGCGTAGTGGTCAAACACTGCACGCTCATCTGCTAAGGTCCAGGATTCGTATCCTAGCATGGTGAAAATACATTAGGGGGTATTTACAATTTTATATATATATATATCATGGGCCTCACCAGCTTCCAAGCTAGGGGGGGGCAGCTTAAAATTTTATAGAGCTTAATATATATATATATATATATATATATATATATATATATATATATATATATTATATATATATTATATATATATATTATATATATATAATATAATAATATATAATTATATGTATATTAATATATATATTATATTTATATAATATATATATATATATATATATTATTTATACTTATTGTCAATCGGATGACGATCATTCCTCACATCTGAGTGACAGCTTTGTGTTCTTCATCCAAGCTTCTAATTAGAAGAACTATGATAAACATCAGTGGTGATAATACTCCATTCAATATATTCATTTATTTGGACATAGTAGATATATTCGAACAGGTTCTAAAATATAAAAATATAACAAACTATAAATATATAAAAGTACAAATACTAAATGCTAAAAAATAAACATATAATTATACATAATTATCCATAAAAATGCATAGAAATTGTTATTCCTGTTAAAAAAATGTATTCATAAATTCTTTGGAAATAGATAAAAAATATTGATTTTGGACTTTTTATTTATTTTTGTCCTTATTAGCTTTTGTTTTGAAAAACTCATAGATGTTACTTTTTTATATTAATACCACATTCACACCAACTATATTAATACCTATAAACATAACTATTACCTTCTAATTACTGATGTTTTGGATTTCAGAATGGCTGAGATTAGGGTGGTGGCTTATATTACTCAATTTGTGGGGCTGCTGATCAATAAAGTTGCTTGAAGATGGCTCTATTAGCTGAAAATTCCTTTTTTGTTTCTTCTGGTTGAATTTTAGCTTGCATAGAGTTTCTTTGTTGTCCTCAGGTTTCTTCTATAGCTTCTTTATTAATATACTTGTTGATTGAAGAATTTAGTCAATTTCTCTTAATTCCACCTTAATAGTTTCTTCTTTGTGAAATTAATAAGTCCTTGAACTGAATAGATGTTACTAAGTGTTTCTTCCTTTTGGCTTTATGTTGAATGAAGTTCAATGCTGTACTTTGCTTTTATTTTCTTTGTTTACTTTAGCAAAGTTGACAGTTTTGTTGTTTCAACAGCCTGCTTGAGTTTCTGCAATGGCTTATATTGCTTGCAGTATCTCCTAATTACTAGTTTTTCTTAATATTCGGCTTTCTGTAGCCTTTATTCTATTTGCAAGTCCTTATTTTGCCCCACCTTGTATTCTGCTTTTGTCATCAATTTTATCTGTGTTGCAATCAATTTTTGCTTTTCTACCTTTCTAATATTTTGGTCATTTTTTGTAACCATAGTTGATGCTCACATAGTACACATTAGTAATGAATTTTCTGTATTCCTTATATTAATTTTTTTTTGTTTCCTTTTTTCTTATATTTTAATGGAAAATATAACATATTCCCCCTTTTGCTAAGAATATTAAGTTTTCTTGTTATTCTTAGTTTCCTTAGAGTTTACAATTCTGTTGTCTTCTTGTTATAATCCTGCACTTTCTCTCAGCAAGATCAATTTTGTTATTGGTCTTTTCAAAATTGTTGTATTTAAAGTATTCTTGTCTTTATTTATTTTCACATCTACTATTCTCACTCTGTTTGAGTCATCTTTGTAAACTTTTACTATTTTTCCTAAATTCCACATATTTCTTGGTTTGAAGTCATCTATTAAAAGAACTAAATCTCCCACTTGGTGTGATTCCTTTTCTGCTAACCATTTACTTCTTTTTTGCAATAAAGGAACATATTCTTTGATCCATCTTTTCCAAAATAAATCAGCAAGATACTGAACTTGTTTCCATCTTTTATATAAGTAGCAATCTTTGTCCTGAAATAATCCTGGAGGAAAAGTTATATTGCCTTTAAGAGTTAGTAGATGATTTGGTGTCAAAGCTTCTAAGTTTTCTAAATCATTGGAAAATTCTGTTATTGGTCTATTATTTATAATGAATTCTATCTCACAGAACAAAGTGTTCAAGTTATCATCTGTCAACCTTATTGGCTGTTCTAAGAGTGAAGCTTGTAATATATTTCTTACAGTTCTAATGTGTCTTTCAAAATGACCTCCTTTATGAGAACTATGAGGGGGTTGAAATATCCACTGTATTTCTTTTTGCTCAAAAAATTTATTTACTTGCTTACTATTCCAATTTTTAACTTGTCCTTTTAATTCTTTGTTAGCTTTCACAAAGTTCAATCCATTATCTGATCGGATCAATTTCACATTACCTCTACGGCTGATAAATCTTCTTAGAGCATTGATGAAAGCATCAGTATCTAATGAATATAACATCTCTAAATGTATGGCTCTGCTACTTAAACATGAGAATATCAATCCATATCTTTTTTCTCTTACCTTCCCTCTTCCCCTTACTACAAGAAAAGGGCCAAAGGCATCTATACCAATACTTGTAAATGGTGGTACATCACATTTTAATCTATCTTTGGGCAAATCTCCCATCAACTGCTGAGTTGGCCTTGTATGGAGCTTTCTGCATATAATGCAATCTTTTAGGATCTTCTTAATACTTCTACTTGCTCCAATGATATAGTACTTCTCTCTTAAAGCATTTAAAACTGTTTGTTTTCCTAAATGTCCATTTATTCTATGGTAATGTCTCATTATTAACATTGTAACATGACTATTTGGCAAGATAATTGGATGTTTAAAATCAAAGGATACATCATTCAGATTTTTATTCCTCCCACCTACCCTTAATATTCCATTATCATCTATAAATGGTAGGAATTTTGCCAAAATGTGCCTTTTTGGCAAGGCTTCTTTCTTTTTTATTTTGTATTGTATATCATGAAATTCTTTATTTTGTACATATTTGTAAATAGCCTTTTCTGCATCTTTTAATTCTGTGATTGTCATTGCACCTTTATTCCAGGTTTTTTTTATGCAAATTTTCTTTAACTCTTAAAATCCATGCTACTTTTGTTTTTAATTTCATCCAATCTGAGACAGAATGTATGAGCTTGTCTGTTGAGCTTTCTTGGAGTTGTATGGCCATCACTGGTTTACTTTTTATAATTTCATCATTTTCATCATCTAATTTATTTTCTTTATTTTGCTCAGGCCATTGAGCTTTGTCTTTGTACAAAAATTCTGGACCAGTGCTCCATAGTTTATTGTTCAAAAACTCATTAACAGATATTCCTTTACTTGCTATATCTGCAATATTTAGCTTGCCTGGTACATAATTCCATTGGCTTATATCTGTTTGTGATCTAATATAATTAACTCTATTATGTACAAATCTTTTGAATCTTTTTGATTCATTTTTAATATATTGTAATACAATTTCACTATCTATCCAAAAATACTCTTTGTTTATTTTCATATCTAATTCATTTTTTAAAATTTGATGTATGTTGACAGCTAATTTGGCTGCACTCAATTCTATTCTTGGTATAGTTAACATCAAATTTTTATTTAATGGTATCAATCTTGTTTTAGATAACACCAATGAACAATATATTTCATTATTCTCTCCAATGAACCTTATATATGCTACTGCAGCATATGCAATTTGTGAACCATCTGAAAAATAATGTAATTCTACCCTTTTATACTTTAAACAATTTGGATTGTATGGCCTAGGAACTTGAAAATCATTTAGCTTATTAACATCACTTAGCCATTTTATGTAACTTTTTTTTATATCTAATGGAATTTCATCATCCCAGTTAACTTTTCTATCGCATAAATTTTGAAATATTTTTTTGGCTACTAGTAGTACTGGACTAATAAAACCCAGTGGATCGTATATGGAAAAAATGCAACTGAGTATGCTTCTTTTTGTCAATTCTTTATTTTGTATATCTACCCTAGCTTTCATTAAATCTATTTCTGGGTCCCAACTTAAGCCTAATACTTTTTGTGAAGGCAATTTATCTAAGGATAAGTTTATTTCTTTAAAATCTTTACTTAAGTCTTGTTTATCAATATTTTCTAAAAATTTCTTTGAATTACTAGCTACTTGATGCAGATTAAAACCACTAATTTTTAAAATTTCTTTAACTTCTTTATAAATTGCTACAGCCTCATTTTCTGATTTCACAGACTTTAAACAATCATCTACATAGAAATTTCTAAGTATGGTATCTTTGGCTAAATTACTGAATTTTTCTGCTTCAATTACATGTGTAGTTTGCTTCAAAACATAATTTGCAATTGAAGGTGAGCTCACACTACCAAATATATGAACTTTAACCCTGTATTCTTCTGGAGTTTTATCTAAATTACTATTTGGGAACCATAAGAAGCGCTGATAATCTTTATCCTTGTCAAGTACCTGTATTTGATAAAACATCTTCTCTATATCTGCTATGAAAGCATATTTCTCTTTTCTGAACCTTAAAAGGATGCCTTGTAGATTGGAAATATAATCTGGGCCTGTGAGTAAACTATTATTTAAAGAAATACCATTGTATGGTAAAGCTGCATTGAATACTACTCTCAATTTTTTCTTTTGTGGATGGATTACACTATGGTGTGTTAAATAGAATCTGTCATTGTTTAATAATTCATGTTTCTCAATCTTTTCTGCAAAATTTAGTTTTAGCATTTCATCTATGTTATCACAATATTGTAACAAAATATTCTTATCCTTCAAAAAATTTAAATTTTTTAAATGAATACAATTTTGCTAAAGCTTGATTTTTGTTATTAGGAAAATGCTGATTTTCTTTTTTAAATGGTAAACCAACTTGAAATTTACCTGTAATTGTTCTTTGTAATGTATTTTCAACCTTATTTTTCCACCTTTGATCTTCTACACTGTCACATACTTGCTCAGGATTCTTTTCAGAAAACTCTCTTGAGCAATATTTTTCAAGCAAATTATCATCTTCTTGTTGTATTTGGGTCTTATGACATCTTAAACTCATGAATGCTGGTATACCATCTGGTGTCGAACCTTGTAATGCCCATCCAAATGAATACTTAACTGCAAAGGGATAGTTATAATGGCCTTCCACTACTTCAATGGGTTTTAACAATTTACTTTGATTCATTCCTATTAATAATCCAATTTTTGATTCTATGAAGTTGAAGGGCACATGATTTAAGTATTCTAATCCATTTATATCTTTGATAGATGGACTCTCTTCCATTTTAAAGGGCCATTTTTCTTTACAATATATATTATTTATGGTTTCAGATTTCCTCATCTCAATATCATAAATTTCTAGATTATTTAAAATATATGTTTTTATCTTATGTTGCCCATACATAGTAGTTATATCTATATCTTTCTGAGGTTTCATATATGACATACCTAGTTCTGCAGCTAAATTTAAGTCCATAAAACATGCTGAAGAATATGTATCTAGACCCATGTATGTCTTAATCACTTTTTCTTTACCTTTAAGCTTTATTTTAACTGGCACTGCAGGATAAAATAGCTTTTATTACTTACTTTTGTCTGAAAGGTTTTGCTTCATTACTTCCTGATTCTTTTGACTCTACTTTCTTATCTTTATTTTCTAAATTCACAGTGAGTGCTGCTGGTGAGATATTTGAACCATCTTGCTCTTTGGCACTATCTTTTTCTCTATGCAGAAATGTTAAATGTTGCTTATTACATTTTTCACATTTTTCTGGTCTTTTACAGTTACTACTAAAATGATTTGATCTGAGACACTTAAAGCATAATTTATTGTCTTTAATGAACTTTGTTATTTCATCTTGGCTTTGTTTTTCTAGGATTTTACATTTAAGTATACTATGATTATCCTTTTTACAAAAATTGCAAAACTGAGATTTATTGTTATTATTATTACTACTATTACTACTACCATAATTCCTTTTATTGTCATTATTATTTTCTTTTGTATAAAGATTATTATTAATTATATTAATTATTAATTATTATTATTATTTATTATTATTTTTAATTATTATTATTATTATTTCTATGGTCATTATTTTTCTTTTGTATAAAGTGATTTACCTTTTTCACTTTGTAATTTGGTTTGTTTGGGTTTTGTACCAATGCCAAGTTCTCCGAACAAAGGTGTATTCATGATCCTTGCTTCTTTTTCAACAAACTTTGTAAATGTACTAAAATTTACCTTTTTATTTTCTTCATACATACTATCAACTTTATATCTCCACTTATCACGTTGTTTGTAGGGAAGTTTTTTTAACTATTCTATAAATAGCACCAGTAGAATTCAATTCATTCAATGGAGTAATATTTCCCATTGCATTATTGATAGAGTCTAAAAACAAAGAAAAATCTGCCATAGCTTCACTATCCTCATTCTTGATTTCATTCCAGTCTTCTAACTTTTTCAAATATGTATTTGCAATAACTTGTTCATTTCCATACTGTTTCTCTAGCTTTTCTACTGCCTTTTTATAACTTATATTTTCATCCAAATGCATACAACTTCTTACTATATTTTCTGCTTTACCTTCTGTATACTTAATTAAATAGGAAAGCTTGTTCATTTCATTTTCACATTTTCCTTCTATATTGGTTTTAAAACTAAAGCATAAATCTTTAATTTAGTTGGATCCTTTCCATTAAATATTTCAGGCTCACATGTTGGAAGAGGATTATAAATAGGCCTACTCACTTCTAACTTTTGTTTTAAAATTTCTACTAATTTAGACTCCTGATTATTATTTTCACCTATACTATTTATTTTAGTTTGTGTTAAATTTACATTTTTATCCTCAGTTTTTACAGAGGTATCGCTAATACTGAAAATTGGATTTTCTAATTTTTCTTCGATTTTTATTAAACTTTGTTCCAAATTTTTTATATGACTTCTGTGTTGGTACAAATCCAAACTTTCTAGTTCCCTTTTTTTTGCCAAGTATTGTTCATGCTCTTGTAATTTTATTTTACTTTTTTCTATCTCAAGTAACAAAGATTGGGCTATTGCACTTTTTGAACTAGCTACACTTGCTTTACTCATTTTACTTGATACATTACTTGCACTGTCTTGTGGTCTAATCCTTGGCTCATATTTATTCATATATTTTGAAATGTCAGTTTTTAATTCATAATATGGCTTTAGTTTTAATGTAAGCCACTGCTGTATTTTATCTGCCTCTACAGATTCTGTAATTAATTCACTACAAGTATTTTTTAAGGATTCTACTTTTGCGTCTAATGTTAATTCATCGGCTTTTATTTCATAACTTAAGTCTAAGTTATTTAAGAAAGCATGCCATAATTTGCCTTTAATTATATTTATTTTTTTTTGTTATGGCAGCTAGTTTTCCTGAAGGAACCTTAAAACCTCCTTCAGTTTTTTTATTTTCATTTTTTTTATTATTTAATTTATTTATTTTTTTTTTTTTTTATTATTATAAAAAAAAAAAAAAAAATATTAAAACTAAATATTTATCGAACTCATTCACTCATTTTATTTATTAAAATAAAAAAAAATAAGGAAGGATGTTATTTTTTTAACACAATTTATATATACAGATAAATTTTTATATTTCGTATATGAAAGTTTACCTGTATATATTTTTTATTTATTTTATTATTTTTATTTTGCTATACTTATTTATACTTATTGTCAATCGGATGACGATCATTCCTCACATCTGAGTGACAGCTTTGTGTTCTTCATCCAAGCTTCTAATTAGAAGAACTTTGATAAACATCAGTGGTGATAATACTCCATTCAATATATTCATTTATTTGGACATAGTAGATATATTCGAACAGGTTCTAAAAATATAAAAATATAACAAACTATAAATATATAAAAGTACAAATACTAAATGCTAAAAAATAAACATATAATTATACATAATTATCCATAAAAATGCATAGAAATTGTTATTCCTGTTAAAAAAATGTATTCATAAATTCTTTGGAAATAGATAAAAAATATTGATTTTGGACTTTTTATTTATTTTTGTCCTTATTAGCTTTTGTTTTGAAAAACTCATAGATGTTACTTTTTTATATTAATACCACATTCACACCAACTATATTAATACCTATAAACATAACTATTACCTTCTAATTACTGATGTTTTTGGATTTCAGAATGGCTGAGATTAGGGTGGTGGCTTATATTACTCAATTTGTGGGGCTGCTGATCAATAAAGTTGCTTGAAGATGGCTCTATTAGCTGAAAATTCCTTTTTTGTTTCTTCTGGTTGAATTTTAGCTTGCATAGAGTTTCTTTGTTGTCCTCAGGTTTCTTCTATAGCTTCTTTATTAATATACTTGTTGATTGAAGAATTTAGTCAATTTCTCTTAATTCCACCTTAATAGTTTCTTCTTTGTGAAATTAATAAGTCCTTGAACTGAATAGATGTTACTAAGTGTTTCTTCCTTTTGGCTTTATGTTGAATGAAGTTCAATGCTGTACTTTGCTTTTATTTTCTTTGTTTACTTTAGCAAAGTTGACAGTTTTGTTGTTTCAACAGCCTGCTTGAGTTTCTGCAATGGCTTATATTGCTTGCAGTATCTTCTAATTATCAGGTTTTTCTTATGTATTGGGCTTTCTTTAGCTTTTATTCTAATTGCAAGCCCTTAATCTTGCCCCACCTTGTATTCTGCATTTGTCATCAATTTTTTCTGTGTTGCAATCAATTTTTGCTTTTCTACCTTTCTAATATTTTGGTCATTTTTTGTAACCATAGTTGATGCTCACATAGTACACATTAGTAATGAATTTTCTGTATTCCTTATATTAATTTTTTTTGTTTCCTTTTTTCTTATATTTTAATGGAAAATATAACAATATATATATATAAGAAAGAAGACATCAAGTTTTCTTGGATAATTAAATGCTTAATATTTAAAAAAATATATTTTATTAAAACAATATGAAATACAATATGCAATGATGGAAAATTCACAATATAGAGCTGTTACAAAGTTGATATTATTAAAAAAGTAATTTCCTTGGGTTCAAGGCAAATTTATCAACTACTGTTTGAATAAAATAATCATAATTGTCAAACACAAATTTCCTGTGTACACTCATCATAGCCACCCCATTTAACCTGTCGTCTTCCATAGTACTTAGTAGCAAAGTCTTG
>JABUQX010021939.1:0-12500 GCA_015478945.1 Trachelipus rathkii
ACAGTAATTGCGGTAAAACATGAAATGTTAATCCTGATTAAGTTTACCTTCAGTCAGCTTTCCATTTAATATTATGTTAATACGAGGCATATAATACATTTTATCAATAAACTTGTTTACTCTAAATGTACTTTATCGGTAAAATAATAAATTTATAATCAAGTTCTTTAGCTATCGATAGATGTCATTCACATTTATTCTAGTTCAAGCGTTTGAAGAATCCCTTTACGTGAATGATATCGCCTGACCCGAAACATATTGGTAGTTCGAGTCAGGGAGAAGAACTTGCATCGTACGTTATCTCTCTTGGGAATGTGAGTTGATCAGGATATTGAATAAAGTATTAATTTATCTCATTTCATTACGTAAAAGGATTATAACTCTGTCAATTTGTAATATTCTAAGAGACTTGTGCACTCGTGTATTAAATCTTTATAATGATAGTCTCGTAAGCCACTATTCATTTATTGTAAGTAGAACATTCAAATATTATATATTACTTTAATCATCTATTATCTATCTATTCTCTTATATTTCTCTACTGATTATCAATTCTTATCTTCTATTATTATATATCTTTATTTACATGTTTCTTACTATATCCTCTATCTTTTCTAATCACCCTTTTCTATGAGCTATTATCTTATATCATTCACCTTAATATATATATTATATCCATATATATACATATCTCGTATATAGCCGGTATGTATTTATCTGCACGTTGCTCGATCCATGGGGTTGGAGTGTATTATTTATTTACATCTACTATTGTTATTCATATACGTCTTATTATTAATTATTATTATTCTACGTTTCGTTATTTCAATTTTTTATTGTTTACCTATTAAGAGTTTGATTCTCCACTTAGGTTAGTGTTATTATCTTACCTTTTCATCTCATTTATTGATTCATTTCTTTAACTTTATTAATTATTTATCTGCCCGCCCACTTCATTTCTTATTATTATTATTTTGATTACTTTATTGAGTCATTCTTGATGATTCATGCTCATATTTCGTTTTATATGATTTATCAGGAATGCCATTTTTCTTTGCTTGTCTCATGTCTGGTTTGTAATAATAGGGTCGTATTTTGTGATGCGAGTTATCTATTTTGTGTTTTGTCTCTTTTGCGGCGGTTTCTTACAAAATGCGCTCATGGGCATTTGCATGCTCCCGATTATTCGCGATTTCTTTCGTACATTTTTGATAATATTAGACAGTTGATTATCTTAGCGAACTCCTTCCACTTGTATACATATTTGAGTTGTGCCATGCACGCATTTCTACGCATTATGTATTATTTGTTACCTAACTCTTTCACTGCTTAAAACCACCTGATTTTCTTTATTATATGGGGCTGTTTCGGCTTGTAAGGCGTGACTTATTATATATGGATACTTATATCTGAGTATTCCATTTCAATGCGGTTGCATGTTGTAATCTATTGTCTACTTTCACTTTAATGAATGGGTTAGTGAAATATATTTTCCTATAGTACTTTGAGACTGGGTTTTACATGGATACAATAAGTTTCTAACAGTTCTAACTGCTCTCATATTATATCAATGGTAGCCTTAAACTACATAATTGCTTTCTTTTCACCACCTCCCAATACTTTAATAATACGACTATATTCTATACGAGGACCTTTTGTATTTATATTCCCGTAAAGTAGTTTAATCTCTTTTTTTATTTTTTAAATTCGTATAATCCTTTACATGGTCGTCAGGCGTAGTGACCGCTAGCCGTGGCGCGAACGCAGAGCGTTCAAGATTACGGCTTGCTACCTTTTATATCTTTGAACCCGAGAAGTGTCCGGGTGCTCCGAAGTCGTTGTGATTCCTGTCTCGACCCATGAATGTGTGTCTCTCTCTGGGTGCGCTGGCCTTCAGTACGGAACATCAGTCAGATTTTCAGTGTGCTTGAGCCTGTCTTTGGATCGAGCAGTGTCGAGGTCAAATAATTCAGAGGGGGGTTATTTCCACTGCGCTGATGTATTGCTAGCCAGTAGCATCTATTACTGGGATTTACACCTCTTGCGTGCATGTGGCTGTTACGTAGGGATAATTTAATCTCGCATTAGGAAACGAAAAAGCGTATAACGAGGTGGGAATTAATCACGATATTATATATATGTTTTGCTTCTCTCTATATATTCTCATATCTTTGCCGCTATCGTGTTTAAAAATAGTATTTTCGATGTTTACTGTCTATAATCTACTACTTGGATTCAACGTTCACTCTCAGGCTTTTTATACATCTTTCTATAAACAGTCATTAACATATATAGAATAGTATATTCGGGCTTACTTGCTGTTTACATTTTACCGCGATTGGTATAATGATTTAATCATAATATCACTTTAATTTAATCCTACGAATAAAAAGAAGAAATATTAATTTAGCATCTTGACGAAGTCCGACATATACTCTCTGATATCATCAGAATTAATAATTACTACTAAGCCTATCTTGTGTAATTGTTTAACATATAAAAATTTTCACTGAAGTAATATGGGTGAATACATACTCCTTTTATATACATTTCAGAATGCTATTAAGCAAGCTTTGCTCCGTCGATCCGACAACTATATAATTGTCTGATTACTTCTTTTACTTTCTTTGGCAATGAGAAATACTCTACAATGTCATAAATTATCGTATCTACCTAAGAATATACGTACTCTGTATATGGATAGGCGTTGGCTGCATCTCTCCGTAGTATATTTATTAATTCCTATGTTTATTATTATCAAAAGTAATTTAGGAAGGTTTGGAGTACTGTATATATGTAGAATGCATAAATAAGTATTTCATATCTTCTTCATCATCCACATGTATGTTCTGCGCAAATGATAATCTTATAAGACTAATCATATATCTCAATATTTCATGTTCACATAAGATTTTTTTTAAATATCTGATTTATATATCTTTAATTTCAAAATATACTATAAATTTTATTTTTCATATATAAGATATCATTAATATTTCTTTTTATTATAGATTAAAATTATTATCAAGGTCACTTCATAAATCTCCTAATTAACAATGATACAATCCCGAAATATTTAATATATTTAATATATATATTTAAATATATTATATATTATTATAATTATTATTAGTATATATATTAATTTTAATTATTAATATTTTATATAATATTTATATATTAATTATAATTATATATTTATTAATTACTTATATATATTATATATATATATTTATTTATATATTTATATATCTATATTATATATTATATATAATAATATATAATTATTAATAATATATATTATCTTTATTATATTATTTATATATAATATATAATATTTATATATTTAATTTTATATATATTATATATATTAATCTAATATATATATATATACTATAAATTTTAAATCAGATTTTGAAAGTTGTTAAACCTTTATTATTTATATATATATATATATATATTATAATATATTATATATAATATTATTATATAATTATATATATATTATATATTATAGTATATATATATAATATTTTTAGATATTACTTATAATATATATATATTTTATATTATATATTAATATATATTATATTATATATATATATATATATATTAATATTAATTAAATATATTTATATATAAAAATTATATTATAAATATTTAAAAACTTTTTTTTTTTATTTCATATTCCATCTTTGTCTCTTTTACTTTTTCTAACTAAAAAGTATTGTATATAATATCAACATTGTATATATATATATACTCGTTAATTATAATATTAATATTATAATAATTAATAATTATATAATTTATTTATATATATATATTATATTATATCTATATATATATTAAAGTATATTATATATTAATTATATATATATAATAATAATTATATATATACTATATATAATATATATTTATATAATTTAATTAAATATTTTATATTATTATATTTTAAATACATAATTTTAAGATCGATATTATATATATTTAATATTTAATTAAAATAATTACTATTGGTGATATTTTGTGAAAATCCCTAATGTTTATCTGTATATATTTTAAAAATTACCTTCAGTATAAATCAACATTGTAATCTCTCGTTTATACTATATATATATATATAATAATAATTCTATATATATAATTATAATAATATATATATATATATATATATATTAATATAATTATTAATAATAATTTAATATATATAATATAATTTATATATATTTATAATATATACTATATAATATTATAATAATATATTATTTAATATATATATATATATATTTATATAATTAATTTCTTTTAATATTTTTAATAAATAATTAGCATATAACTTTTTATCAGTATAAAAATTATTTTTTTTTAATAATAATCTTAGTTTTACTCTCATCCTCTACTATTGTTATATATCTTCATTACTATCTATATATAGAGAATCTAGTTTATTTTTATAATTTATTATTATTTAATGCTAAAAAAATTATTAATTTTATAGCTGTGTATTAATAGTTAGGATAATAAGTAGAATAGAAAAAACAATTAGGTGTATATTATTAGATGTAAATAATGATTAGTTTATAAGTTTTGTAAATAGAATAATGAGGGTTATTATATTAATTTTTTATTATAATATTGTCATGGTGAAAGTAGCAGTAAATACTAAGTTAACAAAACTGAATATAAATAAGGGGGTGAGTAAGGTGGTGTGGTATAGGTACACCCTTTCGGTTGGATATACCGTTTAGCTATATATAATAGATATTATAATAAAATGATTTGCTATTACTGTGCCTATATACATATATTTAATTATGCTTATTTTCCTGGCTCCCTAAAATCATATTGTTTTATATTCGCTTAGGAAATTTATATGTATATCAACATTTTATAATCTACGAAACATATTAATTGTTTTTAAAAAAATATGTTTTAAAATAAAAAAAAAATGTATTTTATTTATATTTCTCAAAATAACAACAAAAATGTCTTTTTCCTCAATTAGTCAATAAGACCATGTACATTGTGTGTGAGTAACTTTCTGATAAACTAGTAATATATGAATAAATGAGAATTGGTCCTTATGGTGGCGATTCACGACTACGTGGAAAAATTATTCGTGTGTTCTCTTTTTCTTTGGTGGATAATAATAGCAGAATAATTGCTCTTCTTTCGCTTATAAGTATCCTTTGTAGAGTATTTTTATACAGATCCTCACACAACATGTTGCAATCTGCAATGATCGCCTACACTACTTACCAAATGTAACTCCAACAGTCTAAAAAATTTAACTTAGTCTTCAAAGCTTGTTTGGTTCTCTTCAGGTCGTAATATCAACTAAGCTTTGTAAATGCTCACTATATATTTAACATCGTTTTGGGTGCGTGTTTGTAATTGCCAGCGGGTTTTTTTCATTCCTAATAAATTATTCTACAAATACTCAAGACGCGCTTGACATTCTGGTGAACATAGTATTAATAATGTCACATCGAAGAGTTTGTTGAAGAGGGGAGTAGTATAAGCACTCAGTACTGCTTTGTGTGGTTAAAATTGGATTTTGTTCAACTCTTTAACAAATATACTCTTCTTCTTCTCTTATCTTTCTTCCACTTTTCTTCTCCTCTCTTCGCTTTTTCATTTTCTCTTTTCTTCTCGCGTTTATAAATTCTGCCACTCACCCTTTTGACTCACAACCTACGTAAATAATAATACATAAAATTATAATCAATATTATATTAATATAAATAATTATTATAAGTAATATAATATATATTATAATAATCAATGATATTCAATAAAATCATAGTAGACATCAGGTCAGAACTAGAATACTAGAATCTCATTCCCTTATCTTTACAATAATAATGCTCTCAATAGTTCTCTAGTTGGTAATCATACACCAACTGTCCCTAATATCAAAACTAAGATAGAGTCTCAATTTAGTAATTAATAATTAATATAAATAACAAAGAAACATTGAATAGTGAAGTCATTATAAATTATTGCCCCTCATTATTTATAAATGAGGAGTTGGCACCTATTGTTGATTGCTTGTTACATTCCACAGCTTTACCCATAACTCGACATTGACGCCCCCCCCCGTTATTGCGACATCCATCACGCCGGCTGGGGTATATTACTAATAATAATGTGTGAGGAATATAAGGTGCTACATAATAAAATAATTCTAAAACTAATCTAGTGAAGAGTAATTTAATCATAAATAAGTTGACAGTGTAGTCAAAAATGTTTATAGAAATAGGAACTCAAATAAATATAATACTAATTCCAAAGTTAGTAGATAGCAAGTACAGAAGCATAGAGGGTAGCAAATCCCGAATGTTGTAAAATGACTTGCAGTCGCTTAAAATATGTCCATATATTTAATCAAAATAATAATCAATATTTATTATTTCTTCCTTATTGATTTGTAAATTAATTAATTAAATAATAATAATATTATAATTAATATTACGCAATGTTTAGAGCCAAGTGAATTTAGTTAACAAATTAGTGTGGTGTATCTCTGTGTGTGTGTGTGGTGTGTGTGTAACATTCTGTAGATTCAGTCGAAGCACAGCATATAGTTAGTTGATTAATTATGGTGTTGTGTAGTGTGGTAATTGTGTGTGTAAATAGGTGTAGGTGTATATATGGCGGTTTGTGTGTTGTGGTAGTAGTTGTGGAGGGTTATCGTCGTGTGTGCTTTTAGTGTGTGTATGTTGTGATATTAGTGTAGGATCGTTGTGCATAGTTTGTTTGATGATTTGGTGTGCAGATACCTACATGACTCATTGTTAGGGTGTGTGGATGTGTGTGGTGTTGCTCGTGTGTAGCTCAGATAGTGCAGTGTGATGTTTTATGTATGTATTGTTGGTTGTTCAATAATTTCAAGTGACGAGTGTATTTTTCGTAGGTTGATACTAACATTAGTTACTTTACAGTAAAATAATCTTTAAAATAATTTATACTAATAATTTTCTTCTATACTCTATTTAATTCAACTCACTTATAACTAACTGAATAATAATAATATATTATAATTTATGAAAGTGATCATTTATCTAAATGGGCCATTGAAATAGTATACAGATGTAATCAAGGCCAATGAATAATAATCATATCATAAATGAATGATATCCAATAAGAATCAGTAAATACTATAGTAAATAGGGACATAAAGACAAGGAAAAATTCATTAACTAAGATATCCATTTAAAAAAACTGTGCAAAGGAAAGAAGGCTTAAGTGCTTTCCAATATTCTCTCTGCACTTATAGACGTAGGTTGAGGGTTTTTGAATGGGGATAGAGAACTACTATTGAAATATAAAGGTGAGGAGAACAACGTACGTAGGCGAAAACTACTCCTTATTATCTACTACTGATTATGGAGTATGTACCAAAAAAGTACGTATAGGTAGTGGGGTATATTATATATATATATATTATATAATTATAATATTAAATATATATATATTATATAATATATATATATATTATAATTTATTATATTTTATTAATATTATATAATATAATATATATAATTTAATATATATATTTATATTATTAATATATAATTAATTAAATATATAATTAATTATATCTAATATATTATTATCTTATAAATTAATATATATTATATATTATATTATTAATATAATATTTATTATAAAATATTATATATATATTATATATATAATATTATATATAATATTAATTTATAATATATATATATATATATACACTTGCCCATGGAAGACCATCAGTTATTAGACTTGTCAGGATTATATAACATTAGGTTCTCGAAATGTAGTTATTAAGTTCGATAAAATAAATGAGTAGCTATGAGATTTTAATAGTCTAATAATCGATAATCGTAGCAAAAGTACTGAAAAAGATAGATGTGTAAATACGTATCTCTGCGGTGCCGGCGGCGGTGAGCGCGTAGCGGCCAGGGCCTCGGGTTTTGATTCACAATCGCGTCGTTGACGCTCCCCTCGCTCGAAGAAGAAGAGTCGACTCTGGCTTCTCAAGTACTTACTTCGACTGTCAGGCTGAAAACTGAGAAAGGTCTAGGCGTTAACAACAGAACCTAAGCGGTATAAATAAATTTCGGTTGCCTCGAGCTCTCAAGATCCGTTCGTTGATCCACATGCGATGGCAGTAGTTTTTCCCATTAGTAACAGGCAGAACAGAACAATTGGTCACTTCATTTAGCGATTGTGTGGGATGAAGCTAGAGTGTTAATGGAAAATAGGCGTCAACGTTCTCTGTCTCTCCTTGCCCTTTCTCAAACGGTGATCCGTCTTCGCTGCTATGCAACGCGAGTGTTTCCGCCAAACTATTCCAGACTTTTCAGAGGTTTGCAGAGCGCTTCTAATATATATATAATAATGTATGCTCAATAAAATTGATATTGGCATTAATGTTTGGCAAATTTTTGTATTTGCTAAACATTTGCAACATTGCATGCAACATTGCAGATGTTGGATATATATATATTAGCAATATGCTCTAAATCAAGTTTAGGTGAGTAGTAGGTAATAAATTAATATCTAATATACTTAAACTATCTTGTTCAGTATATATAATAGATGAAATCGATCCTACTGTCGTAACCACAGGAACGTAAATATCTCAAGATGTCGATATGTTTCTAAATTACTGCATTTGAGTCTTATTATAATTATAGAGAATATGTTTGTCAATATACGATATATCCGTCACCGTAAGGATTAGAGTTTTAGAAACGTGGGGGTTGGGGGTGCGTATATTAAACTGTTCACAACACCTTACCCGGGGTAATCGTACGAATGAGTTCTCATAACGGAAGGGCAAACGTATGTTTACCATTTATAGGCTATTACTTTCTAATAAACGTACGGGGCAGCATAACCTTGAACCGTAAGGGCCTACTCGCCAGCATACCGGAGCCTTGCACCGCAGAGGTAGACTCACGGATGATCCCCGCGCATAGTTAATATTATTTCTATATTAATGATAGGATAATTGATCATTAGTCTAGAAAAAGGTACTTAGAAAAGGGGGTTATGGGTATATCTAACTATATTCGATAGAAGTAGAAGCATTATATACGCTTATAGCATCTTCTATAATATTACACCAATTACGACTCTACCGTATCCATTATAACTAGGGGTATAGGCTACTAATATACCTATATAATAGTATAGGTAGTTTTGATAATATCGAATGACTGAAGCTGAATCGATTAGTCATTAGTACTAGAAAGTAGCTAGAATAAGTCGGGTGGATAGGGTATCAATATAACTCATAGTATAAGGCTAATACAATTTCTAGTCCCTTACGCTCGTCATACCCATTCGTCTACAAAAATTATATCCCGTATATACGGGACTGTAAATCCATATTTTACCGTGCCAGATTCATACCCGTATACGATCTTACTAATATTACTCACTAATATAATATCACTTACTATAAGGGGTAGGCACTAAAGAATCTATAGGTTGTATATTTACTTAACTCACAATATTATTAATAGTGTATATATATCGTTATGATATATACATCGTGGCTCTATGAATATAAGCTAGAATTAAATTTAAGCTATATACTATACTCATATTAACCAGGCGCTCCGTATTCTACAAATAGTCAAATTATCACAACTGTCCTCTTTATCTAATTATGCGCTAGTATACTAGCCATATATGTAACCCATATTTAACATTTGACAAGTGTCATATAGGAACATTAGAGTGTAAGACTCTTTATACTGACTCTATATACTACTATACTAGGTATACTAGTACATACCCTTATATATGATAAGTTGTAAATATATTATAGTAAATATATAAATAAGGTAGCCACTCTCTATCTTATAATTGACCTTTTGCGCGTTATTATGCGGTATTTATATAATAGATAAAAGAGGTTCTACTTTTTATTATTAGATCTTTATATATTATATGCTGGTTTGTATGTAATTAGAATAATCTTACTAATTATATACCTAATCTTAAAATGCTCATGCACGACTCGAATTTCTGGGGGAAAAGCAACTAAGAAATTAAAAAAAAAAATATAAATGTTATAACTTAATTAATTACAAATAATTATAAAAAATAATTGATTTCTGAATACCTTACCTTATGTGATCTAAGAGTTTATCGATATTTATGAAGAAATAATCGTTATTTACTTAAAGCTAATTATTTATTGTTGAAATATTTCATCAATTAAATCGAACTCTTCATTACCCTGCCGTTCCATCTCTTATGTTGTTTTACATTTATTTCCGTACGTCAACGTTGCATTATAAAAATTATGGTGCAAGCTATTAATATATTATATATCTTCTCTTCTACATATTAGCAAAATATTTAGTACAACTATTACCTAATAAGATTATAAGGAACAATTCCTTCTACTCCAGTTATTAGGTGATATACTATTCTATACATTTTTATTATCCTATGATATTATTTTTGCATATGTTTAAACTAAAAATAATCGAATGCAAGCTCGATCATTTCTTACGTTTCGTAAGCACAAATGCCAAAACGAAAACGGCTTATACTGTCATGTTGTTTTACGCTCATTTCTTCTCACACGGAATAACCGAAAGACTCAAGCAATTTTTTTTCACTCGGTCACTGAGTCGACAAATGATAAATATGGATGCGATTTTTGAAATTTAACGTTCAATTTTATTGATGGACTTCTTATATGTACAATTTTTAAAACTACTACTATACTACTACTACTACTACTACTACTACACTACTACTACTTTTTCTTTACTTTTTAAGTTATCAATAAAAGTTACTGACGAAAGAAAAACTAATTGTCTTCTCTTTCAGGCACTGATAAAGAAAGGAAAGGTTTAGGAAATCTTCAGAAAGCCAAACCTGTAAATAAATGCAGTAAGTGGTATTATTATTATTATTATTATTATTATTATTATTATTATTATATTATTATTATTATTATATTATATATTATTATTATTTATTATTATTTCTTTATTAATTATTATTGATATTACTAATGGACTGTAATGAATTATTACCCTTGTTATTCTATTATTATTATTATTATTATTATTATTATTATTATTATTATTATTATTATTATTATTATTATTATTATTATTATTATTATTATTATTATTATTATTATTATTCATAGTTTGCTATTAGGAACGTTATTATTATTATTATTATTATTATTATTATTTATTATTATTATTATTATTATTATTATTATTATTATTATTATTATTATATTATATTATTATTATTATTATTATTATATATTATTTGGTTATTTATTATTATTATTATTATATTATTATTATTATTATTATTAATTATTATTATTATTATATTATATTATTATTATTATATTAATTATTAATATTGTTATTTCATATATATTTTGTGGATTGATCACAGTTATTAAATTTTACTTAATGTGGCATATTTCTTTATCAAAAGTAAATATATCTTCTTCTTCTCTTGTAAATTATTTTCAAAAATTATTTTAAGGAAACTCAATAATGTACAAAAATAAATATTTAGAACGTGGAATTGAAATCGAAAACTTTTATATTATTATTATTATTATTATTATTATTACTATTATTATTATTATTATTATTATTATTATTATTATTATTATTATTATTATTATTATTATTATTATTATTATTATTATTATTATTATTATTCTTGGTATGTTATGGATCATGGTAGGTTTGCTTCCAGTTAAACGTAAGTCAAATTTTTTTTAAACCTACGTTAAGTTATCGAACAACATGTACAACAGAACGCGTAGTGCCCAGATGTGTTTTTTTTATTTTTAAACAAATGCAAAGTGAAATAAATTATAAATATAAAAATAAATCACGTTAAGTGAGTTTATGATACGTTAAGTAAGGTTATGTTGAGTTACGTTAGTTTTCATAGATTTAAAAAAACTTTTTTCTTTTTTTTTAATTAGCTAATACTTTTAAAGGTGTGAAACATTTTTATTACTATAGTTTAAATTTGACTCTAAACATTTTAATTTCACTTTTATGAAATGTGTTCAAATCCATGCAATCGATATGTATATGGAGGTGGAGGCAGATAAACGACATGATGACCCTATTATTATTATTATTATTATTATTATTATTATTATTATTATTATTATTATTATTATTATTATTATTATTATTATTATTATTATTATTATTATTATTATTATTATTATTATTATTTTTATTATTATCTTAGCTTTGCTGTTGAATTTTCCTTTAATAATAAATCAATATCAAAACAACATTTTTGCCTTTAAAACTGTTGACTTTCTAATGGTGTTCTAATAATTCTTCTTTATTTTATAAGCATGTTCAAGATATACTTTTTCATAATTTTCTTTTATTTTAAATCATATTCACTTGCAGAATGTGGTAAAGTTAAAAGAAAAAGGATTGTTAATGGAACACCAACGTCTATTGAAA